>JXPH01045725.1:3878-16479 GCA_001014845.1 Mochlonyx cinctipes | reverse complement strand
GGTCCAAAACGTGTTTTAAAGTTGATTTGGGGGATTTTCATTTTTGGACCAAATGCGTGACTTTCACTTTCAGTTAAAATAAAAACGGGATCGGCGATCAACCGGCTAAAACTCTCAGCATAAGTTTTTAGGGTATAAAAATTTTGAATTTTGTGGTCAGGCTGAAAAACGTCTTAAGACCATAGAGAAAAACGGTGTTGCAAATGAATATATTAATAAAATAATAATAATAGGGAAGGTAGGGGCTAAATGCACCACGGGCTAAATGAACTACTCAAAAAATCGACCTTATAATTTGTGAAAAAAGTTCCAAAAAACATTTCTAGACATCTTCATTTTCTGTAAGTTTCAGATCGATCAAAAAAAGTGTCAGAGTATTAGGAGAAAAAGTATGTTTTCGACCCCTAAATGCAATATTTTAAATATTTTTAGCATTAAGTATTTTTAATGGAAGTTTAAAATGATCCTCTGAATAATATTTAAAAATTCTGAAACGGNATAACGACCCACTACGTCTGCTTCACATTTAGCGCATGTTATGCTCATATTGTTTTGTAGGGTAGCGTAGATAAAGAACAAAAGAAAAATGCACACAAAATGTAAGTTGTTGTTGTTAAATATAGAAGCGTCACTTTTTAAAACACTCTCATTAGCATAAATGTATCACCCAACTTCCACCAAACTACCCATAAATGACTATAAAATCAGCTAGAGATCAATTTTGATGTACCTACTTCAAATACTAATATGAGATAAAATACTGATATTTAGTGTAATCCCGGCTGTACCTAGAAATACTGCAGTTACCACAAAGAATTACCCCTTCAAATATCGATATATTTAACTTATTTTATTTAATAACATTATTTGCCTAAATCAGATAAAAAATTTATGGAAGCTTAAACTTAACTTATAGTAAAGTTGTGGTACAAAAAAACAATAAATTAGTGCATTAAGCACCCATGTGGGGCTAAATGCATCAAAAAAAATTATTTTGACAGTAATTTTCGTAAATATATAGAACAAAAAAAAAATTAAGATTTTTTGTACCCAGTTTTTAGCATAATAAAACGTAAATCAATTCAGATTTCACAAAAATATTCATACAGAATAATTAGAAAAATAATCAAATTTTTTGGTGCATTTATTCCCCATCTCCCCTAATAATAAGGCCTATAGTATCCTAGAGCTAACAAGTGAGTACTCATATTTTTTAATTATTGGACTTACAGCTTGTTGTGGATTCCGAACCACCATAACTTTAATGGTTATGCTAATGAGTTACCAGTTCATTGAGCCCATCAAGTTGGGCTCAATTTTTATTGCGTAGTTGGTGTGTGCATATTTCACAGGCCAACGGTACTGTGTTCTACCGTATTTACAAAAATATCGATAATGTAGATTTATTATAAACCTGAAAATCAACATTCCAATTCCATTGAACACAGCAGCAACCGCCAGGAATCGAACCTGAAACCTAGTGGATGAGAGGCTGGCATGCTAACCACTCAACCACCTGGTCGTCATAGGCTGGATTTGAACCTATACTACTCGTGTGGTTGGTAGGCAGATACTCTTTAAAAAAATTAAAATGGTCTCGGGAGAATTGGCCGAAACAAGAATGGCCGAAGGAGAATAGGTCGAAAATAAGTTGGTCGAAAGACATTTGGCTGAACGGGATAATTGGCCGAAAGACATTTGGCTGGAGGAAAAATTGGCCGAAAGAGAAATTGGCTGAAAAGGAAAATTGACTGCAAGGGAAAATGTTATCTTTTTTATACGTCAATATTCATAACAACCCCATATAGAAAATGGGGCATAATCAACCCAGCAATCTCCAGCCATGCTTACCATTGTATTCCCCGGTCATTTGTCTGGGTTCTGACGCATAATCACCCCAGCAATCTCCAGCCATGCTTACCATTGTGTTCCCCGTTCATTTGTCTGCGATCTGTCGCATAATCACCCCAGCAATCTCCAGCCATGCTTACCACTGTGTTCTCGGCCAAATGTCTTTAATCCAATTTTTACTTTCGGACAATTTTCCCTTTCGGCCAAATTTCTTTTGGCCAAACGCCTTTTGGCAAATTTCCCCTTTCGGCAAATTGGCTTTTGACCTATTTTCTTTCGGCTATTTGGGTTTCGGCCAATTACAACGGAATCTTTAAAACTCATCCAGAGTTAAATTTTCAACCCTTTAAGAAAATCAAAGTAAGGACCATCCTAATAATGCACACACCTAATTAAATGCATTATTAAATTTTAATCTTGCTACAATTTGTTACCGATTAGGAAAACTTCTTGTTCGTGCACTTCCATAACGGTAATAATATTGTTGATTTATGGGGATCATCCATGTTTGAACACTGATTTTCTGTTTGATTTGCTAATCGCGACAATTTTTTCAACATAATATTTTATGCTTTCGTTGAATTGGAGTGAAGTGCGATTACATACACATGTTCATAGCATATAATATCAATTGCAGCTCATGCTGCTAAAAATGCTTATTGCATAATGAGTAAGATATTTGAAAAATTTTCTGATCAAAAGAAAAAAATGTTGAAATGAAACATTTATTATTTTTCTTAATAAAATTATCGTGTACCACATTGTTGTAATTCAATAGTCCACAACTCATTGACGTAGTTATAATAGTCCAGCTATTATATTCAAAACTTTCTATAGCCAAAAAGCCAATTTACAATTTACAAATCAATCATCGAATGATTTATGGACAACATTTATTTTTAAGATCGGAAATCAGAAATCTACATACATGTTTGAGATATTAATATTGGTTTTGACTATTTTATTATGTGTAGATGCGAGATTGTGGCATCAAATCAAAATGCTGCTTAATATGCGGTAAAAATAGTAGTCATAAAAAGGGGGTAAACCGCTAGACGGATTATAACTTTTTAAAGACCATTATTTCTACGCTTACCGACTGATGATATTCTAAGCATTGACGCTTTTATAAAGACCCGAATAATCTGGATTGATAGGTGAACATGAAGCTTCCCATTGAGTCCTACTGCCAGCTGGCGCTGTTTAGTTTAAACTGGTGCATTCTTCGTAGCGTTATTTGAATAATCAAGAGTGCACAAAGTCGATCTTTAAGCGGTCTGTAAACTACTACTATGTTTTAATTCCGTAGTTTTATAACTAATTTTGTTTAAAAACTGTTCATAGTGTTCAAAAGTCTCTAGGATGGTTCTTATTTTGAGTTTTTTATTAGAATCCTCGAAAAACATTTCATTTTGCTCAAAAAAAGGTTAAATACGGAGTGTGTTATCTAAGAAAGTTTTCGAGAGGGGTATTGGATATATGGCTGATTTTTCAATCCGATTCATAAAAATAATATTTGGGATATTTGGCCGAAATAAACAAAATTTATTAGAAACTTATTTTTTGTCAAAAAACCCCATATAATGCACCATTTCAAAAAAAAATTGAGTGCTTAGGATACAAAAATAATAATATTATTAATTGCACATAATGCCCTCTTGTTCCTAAATTGAATGTCAAAGAACGTTATTTTTGCCAATAATTAAAAAACCCCACATAATGCACCTTTTTTCAAAGAATTTATTTAGTGATTAAGATACGGTAAAATTGATATAATTGCATACAATGCACCCTTTTCTCTTAAGTTGATTATGAATATTATTTGAAGAAATTTGAGTGAGTTATTTTTTGCTGATAATTAGAAAACACCAAATAATGCACCATTTACCAAAGAATTTTGACGACCGGGTGGTTGAGTGGTTAGCACGCTAGCCTCACAACCACTAGGTTCCGGGTTCGATTCCCGTAGATGCTACTGTTTTTAATTGAATTAGAATATTGATTTTCAGTTTGTAATAAATCTGCATTATAGATATTTCTATAAATAGAACACAGTAAAGTCTGTCTGAGAAATATGCATACACCTACTACCATCTACAATTATATATAACCTATGATTGTGGTGGTATATGTGTATATGTCAGGTTAGTCAGTTTCCTTGCATTAAAAACTGAACATGACTTGATGGGCTCAATGAGCTGGTAACTCATTAGCATAACCATTAAAGTTGTGGTGGTTCGGAATCCACTATAAGCTGTAGGTCCACTAATACCTAGAAAGTTCTCTGAAATATGAGGACTCGCCTGGTCCCAATAGGGTACCTATAGGCCTTATTATTATTATTATTATTACCAAAGAATTGTTTTAGTGATTATACAATTACAATAAAATTACTATTATTGCACACAATGCACCCTTTTTCTTAAGTTGATCATGAATATAAGTTAAAGAAAGTTATTTTTTGCCGTTATTAAAAAAAGTCCACATAATGCACCCTTTTTTAAAAGAATTTTTTTAGTAATTGGGATATAGTAAAATATGGTTATGGCATTTGGTCAAGTGTAACAAAATCCTTAGAGGTTACCAAAATGTAAGGGTTTGAATCGATAGAGGTAAAAATGAGGGCAAACTTTTGTTACACTATGTCAAAATCCGGGGAATTTGAGATCGACTAGGATGTTTTCAACAAGGGGCTAAATTTTTGAAACTTTTGGATCCATTTTAGGTTCCCATCTGTGATTGGTCAAATTATGTCCACTATCGACCCCTGATGTCAACTAAACCTACCTCAGACATGCACGAATCGATATCGGCGAATAATGATGAGTCGAAACAGCAAATTTTCTACTCACTCCTATTAGTGAATGGAACAATGATTTTTAGGTAGCAATTTTGGTAAATGGATAGCAAATTTTGCACAAGGGAAGCAATTTCGGATAGTGGGCAGCAACATTGTATCTACGTTCAGCAGTTTTTGTAAAAGGGATGTTAAAATTGGCAGGTGGGAAGCTAAAATGGTAATATGGGGATCATGTAATTTCAGCTGTTTTTTTTCTTGTAAATGTTTAGCTATGGGGTCTGGGTCATTAGATGAACGTGCGTTAAGCCAATGTACATTAGGCCAACAGTACATTAGGCCAACAGTACATTAGGCAAACAGTACATTAGGCCAAACGTACATTAAGTTCACAATATGTTAGGCCAACAGTACATTAGGCCAAACGTACATTAAGCCAACAGTACGTTAGGCCAAACGTACATCAGACCAACATTACTTTAGGCCAAAATTAGGCTATGAAGGCGTTCAAATAAGGCTTAGCTTAGAAATAAGTTTTTATATTTTTCTAAATAAGGGAATATTCTATTAAGACCTTCAAAAAGGGCTTCTTTTAGAATCACGTTTAATATTTTTCGTGGAAACGTCAAAAGGGGAAACGAACATCGGGGAAACGAGCTTCGGGCAAACGTAGTACTCCCAAATTTTTCATAAATGTTGGCCTAATGTACACTTTCTAAGTTTTGGCCTAATGTACTGTTGGCAAAATGTACGTTTGGCCTAATACGTTTAGTCCAATGTACTGTTGGTCTAATGTACGTTTGGCCTAATGTACTGTTGGCCTAATGTACGTTTTGACTTCAATGTATTGGTCTAATGTACGTTTGGCCTAATATACGTTGGCCTAATGGTCTGAACGGTGTAAGAATTCATAATATTTTGGTCTGACTGAAAAATTCTGGTCCAACAATGGTTTGTGTCTTAAGACCATTGAAGATGGAAAGAGATTTCAATTGGGAAACCCTAAAATCAACCTTAAAATTGAGGCCCAATGAGTAGCCAGAACTCTGTAAAGTGATAACCAAAAAATTGATGATTTGCAGTGCCTTTCGTGTTTCATCTATTGGACCCCAAACCTTGGAGCCACCCCCGTGGCTTAAGGATGGCTTGGATAAGGAATCACTATCTTTCTGAGTAACAAGCTAGGCAAGCCGTGAAGAATTGACATAAATCACTCCGAATCAGTGCTAGATTCGGGTGTGAAAAAGTTCCCTAGCGCTCAATCTTCATGCGCCCTCTTAAAATGTCCTAGGGGCAAGAAGGGTTACACACTTGTTATTTGAGTTTTCTTCAAAGCTACTAGAGGATAAACAAACATCGTGGTCCTTGTTATATTCATTCAATCTTAAAATAAATTTAATTTTTCATTTCTAAGAAAAATAAGTGCCCTAGCGCCGCTAGGGTGCGCTAGGCCTCGATTCTAGCCCTGCTCCGAATTTGCCCAACATGTTGTTGAGAAACAAGGATCGAATAATGTATGAAGCCGTTTGCAGACCATATTCTAATATTAAATTGTAACTTTTCATTGCCAAAGATAGTATTTTGTTATTCAAGCCGAGTGAATACAATTACAGGCTCCTTCGTCTGTTGGGATCACTAATTTCTAGTATGCTAGATTGCTATTATGGTTTTAGACCACGATCTACCATTTGTTAAAAAAATAGGAGTCTCATTTTCCGCCATAGTCTTAAGACGTTAGACAAGAATTTTGCAGCCCGATAAAAAAACTGAAATTTTCAGTCGGTACAACGCTGAAGCCATTTTTTACTTCAGGCTCTTGACTTGAACTATTAAATTAAAATGCTAAAACAAAATTATTAAAGAAAAAACAGTATAACTTCCGCCAGTCTAGCAACCGGTGAGACCCCTGATCAGCTATCGACTGACTAAACACGTTCACCTTTGAGAGATGCTTTGGAGTTTGACCCACACCGTCACTGGAACCATCAGAAACGTTAATTTCCCGTTTCAAAAGACGCAAAGTTTTACTTTTCTGGTCCAATCCAGAAAGCATATTGGTAACCTTTTCTAGCATCACAAAATAAAGAAGTAAAACTGAAAAAATATATCAAAATTATGATGCCGCCTGAAGGCAGGAATTATCGGACTAAAAATATTAGAAAGTTCTGTTTTAATTTGTATATTTTTGTTGCACTCTCAACATACTCCATAGTATGTCTGTACAATAAAACTTAAGAGTTTAGTGCTTGAGAATTATTTAATATGTCTGAGAATGTGGCTATGAAGATAAGGGTTTGAATAATCAGGTAGAACTGGATTTAATTGCATAAAATAAATATATGTTTATGTTGTGAAAGGAATATCACACGTCATTAAACATTAAACATAAAAAAATCAAATAAAATTTTTTAAGCCAAGCAATAAAATCCCCACTCTCTCCTAAAATTATAAAAAAATATTTCCACTTTCGAAGCAATAATTTTGTACACAAATTAAATTAAAAGTCGTAAAAACTGAATCTCCCACGCTAATTAAGCTGACCAAAATAGGTCCTTGAAGGTAACCAAATTATGTTATTTTCGGAACAATTTTATGATAGACAGTTAATTAAATTAAACTATTACAGTGCAAGAGATCATTTCCACTAATGCAAAAAAAAAATTGTCAACAATTATAATAATTATATGTAATTAATTTACAGAAAATTACATAATGTATTATTAAAAGTATGTAAATTAGAGTAATATAAAGTGAATGATGCCTATATGCACACTTCCAACTGTAACAATCTACGAAGACTTTGATAAAGTGTGTGCTAAAGAAGTTTATTTCACCGATTCCGGTGACAAAGTGACCGTTAAACTGCTGAACTTTCCAAATTTGTCACCAGAGGAGCGTCTCAAAGTAATGTCGGACAGCGGCGATGATTCGGCCGGGACGTCTGAAGATAAACATCAAAGATGCAGAAAGAAGTCTTCAACTAGAAAACTGTCAAATGAACGTAAAATAAGTAATACGAGAAGAAATTCTTTTGATCATAAAAAGCTTGAAGAAAACCATTCCCACACACCTCCCAAAATCTACCATCATCACATAGAGCCAAGAGTGTCGCCAACAACCGGTCTCAGGAAGCACATTTTAGCACGTAGATCACCGTCACCCCTCAACAGTAACGGATACAAACCCCTCTCCCCAAACTTATGTCCAGGATACGATCAATATCAAATGTCCCTGCTGGAAGTTCCGATGCCATGGGACTACGGAGATGCTTCAAGTGACGATCTAAGCTCTGAATGGGACTCTGATGTTCCAGACGTTTACGCTGCAAAATTTCCAAAGGTACATTCCATTATAATATTTTATTGCGTGCAATCTAAAAAAAAAATAAACAAGTGTAATTTAATGCAAATTAACAAGGTCATATGAATCTCATGAAATCTGTTTGGCTGCTGTTTATTATTTTGATTCCGGAATGAAAAGATGATAGTTTTTCAACCATATTGCAATTTAATCTATTTTGACACGTGCTGCCGCGAATATTCCATGTGTGAAGGTTGAAGTTTTACCGCAGAAAATTGAAATAAATATTTAATCTTTTAAAGTTTTTGAAAAGGTGTTATACACACAGTAAAAATGAATGTGAATTTACTCCTCTACAGTTGAAATTGTTCTTAAATAATTTAAGTATAAATTTATCTGCTTCTTCTTATTGCTCTCATAGATCTTACAGTTCTCATAGTTCTTACAGTTTTAGCTTGTCTTTCTTCTCGCATTATAAATAGAACACGTAGGAAACCACAAGGTGTAGCTTTTCATTCATATTTATTGTTTATTTTCAATTCGACAAACATGATATGTGAAAATTTTGAAGAGGATCGGAAAAGTATTTACAGAGTTATCCAAGAAAGTCTGGTAAATAGAAGCACCAAGAATGCATGATATTATCCCACATTTATCAAAGGAACTATTCTTGGATACTTTCCAAAAGCTTATTTTCTAAATTTGAGCTCATTCTCACTAGAACTTAAAGATTCTGGAAGTTCCTGGTACAAAGAGCCCACAGATCCCGATGTTCCAGGCTCAATTTTTTTAGGAACTATTCTTGGGTACTTACCACAAGATTGTATTCCAAATTTGAGCTCATTCCGATCATTAGAACTAAAGATTTCTGGAAGTTCCTGGTAGTAGGAGCCTTCAGATCCCGATGTCCCAAGGTTACACTTTTTTAGGAATTGTTCTTAGATAATTACCAAAAGCTTATATTTCAAATTTCAATCGCATCCGATCACTAGAACTCATTAATTCTCTGGAAGTTCCTGGAACCAAGGAACCCCCAGATTCCGATGTCCTAGGGTAAACTTTCTTAGGAACTGTTCTTGGACACTTTCCACTTTCCACTTTCAAAATTTGAACTCATTGCCATCATAAAAACTCAAGATTTTTGGAAATTTCTGATCAGTTTGTACAAGGACCCCCCGATCCCGTGGTCCGATTTCACCCATCTACGAACTTGACCTTACTATTGAAGAAAAAAGCATCCTTACCAAATTTCAACTAATCAATTATCGTCCTAACTCACATACGTACATACGCGCAAAAATATGTGCATTCAGACACACACAAAGACACACCAATTTTTTTTCGAATTTACGCGTTTCAGACCAAATGGAACAAATTTTGTGAGAACAGAAAGAATTTTTATTTTTAGAGGATATTATAACCTTTTCATCTATTAAATTGATAGTGATGAAAAGCTAAAAGAAAAGCTTATGTATTCAGTTAAATTTGAAAAATTTTGGTTCTTCGGGAAAAGTTGGGTCCAATTAGTATAAAACGTGAAAATATAAAAATAAATGTCTTTGTATATCAGTTTGTCTGTGTCCTCGATAACTCACGTATTTCTCAACCGATTTGGCTGTAGGCTTTTCTCAACAAAAGTAAGGACGAGCTCGTTAATGAGCCAAATCGGGCCTAGAAGTCACGTCACAAATTAACCTGATTTTTCCAGATAACTTGAGTTCTAAGTATCCAAGAACAATTCATAAAAAAGTTTGACCCTGGGCATCGGCATCTGAGGGCTCCTATGCTTGTGGTTCTTCCTCAAATCTTGGAGCTCAAATGTGGTATATAATCTTTTGGAAGATCCTCTGTTAAATTTGGGATACTAACATCCGTTCCTGCTGCTTCCAATTAACAGATTTTATAAGGTAACTCTGTAAATACTTGTTCAATGCTCTTCAAAATATGCACATATGATCTTTGTCCAAGTCTAAATCAAGTTCCTATTATAAAATTAACAATAAATAAAAAGAAATTATAATATGTCCACTTTGCGGTTTTCTACGTTTTTATAGCTCTTACATTGATTATAGTTCTAATAGTTACTATAGTTCTAATCATTCTACATTCTAGTATAAGTTGTTATAATTCTCATAATTCTTATCGTTATTATACACAGATAATTTCAGAAACAGAAATTTCAAAATCGATGAAAAGGCTATAATATCCTCAAAACTTATATTAAAAGTTGCGCCAAATGGTCTGAAATGCGAATAAAATGTCTGTGTGGGTGTGTCTGTCGTCTGTCGTCGTTTATCGTGTGTCTGAATGCTCAATAACTCACGTAATTCTCGACCGATTTGGCTGAAATTTTGTGTGGAGGCTTTTCTCAACAAAATTAAGGACGAGTTTGTTGATGGACCAAATCGAGCCACGGGGTCTTGGGGCCCCATACAATCTCACCAGAATTTTCCAGAAACATTGAGTTCTAATGATCGGACTGAACTCAAATTTGGAACAAAATCTTGTGATAAGTACTCAAAAACAGTTCCTGACAGAATTTGACCCTGGGACATCGGGATCTGGGGCTCCTGTGTACCAGGAACTTCTAGAATTCTTGAGTTCTAGTGATCTAAATTAGGTCAAATCGGGAATATAAGCTTTTGGTAAGTATCTAAGAATAGTTCCTAAAAATGTTTGACCCTGGTGCATCGGGATTTGAGGGCTCCTAAGTACCAGGAACTTCCAGAATTCTCGAGTTATAGTGATCGGAATGATCTGAAATTTGGAATATAAGCTTTTGGTAAATAGCCAAGAACATTTCCTATGCTAAATTTGGGATAATGTCATCCATTCCTGGTGTTTCCAATTACAAGACTTTCTTGAATAACTCTGTAAATACTTTTTCGATCCTCTTCCAAATTTGCTCATATCATCTTTGTCGAAGTCTAAATCCAGTTTCTATCACAAGGTATAGAATAAATATGATGATAAGCTACATAAACCACTTTGTGGTTTCCTTCGTTTTTATAGTTCTTATAGTTCTCATAGTTCTTATAGTTCTTGTAGTTCCTGTAGTTCTTTTGGAGTATGAGCTGATAATTGTTCAAGAACAGGTCTTAGCAAATTTCATCCTATAATGTCATAAGTCCTGTAGAACTTCGGGATCTGAATGCCCTTATGCACCAGGATTTTTCAGAAAGCTCACGTACTAATGATTGGAATTAGTTCAAATTCAGATACATAATAAGCTTTTGGCAAATACTGAACAAAATTTGACCCCAAGTCCTTGAGATGTGGGGTGGAGGCTACAAACTTTTTCAGAAATCTCTGGTTCATTCAGGACATAAACTCTGGGTACCCAATAATAGTTCCTACCTTAAATTTTAGTTAACACCTTTAGTTCTTTCGTGCTTCTAAATATCAGACCAGACATTCTTGGATAACTCTGCAGATACATACCAGATCTTCGTAAAAATTTCACAAATCTTTGTTGAATTGGGAATCGAGTTCTTATGATAAAATGTACGTATGTTTCGACATTTTATCGCCTCGATTTAAAACTTCAATTTCCATAAATAACCGTCAATTTCACTTTAAATCATATCCTGCAGATACAAATTCTGTGAAGCAATCAACATAATTCAAACATTTATTATAGTCATTTACAGGTCACTTTGTTGCAGAAAGAGAAGAAATGATTCAAGACCTCAAAAATAATACTTCTTGTCTGTATGCCAATTTAATAATATAATGAAGACATTTATGTTTTTTAATTCGTTTTAACACTTTCTACTTTTGGACGTATGGATATGGATGGTATTGAAGAGTGTTTTGCTCATTACTCATTACCTCTGCGCAAACAATGGGACAAATTATACACCGTTTTCACTTTGCTTAACTCGATAATCTTTTGTGAAATTGGGAATCGCATTCAGATAAAAACAATGCGCATAACCTATAATTTGCCTCTAGGCTAGAATCTGTAATTTGTATTCAAATTATTATTAATGAGCTCCATGAGTATCAAGTTTCACTTCCACTCCAAATTTAGTTTTGTTTTTCTTTCTTTAAAAGTCAATTTATTATTTCATTTTGTGGAAAAAATGCGATAAGAATTATAATTATCGTAGTTTGAGATCTTTGAATATTAGGGTGGTCTTTGGTTGACTTCACTAAAATTATTTATTAAAAATATACCAAGAATTCTTTGAACTTGATTTATAAATTTCATACAGCACAGTAAAAACAAAAGTAAATACACTCTTAATAATAATATTAAGGCGTATAGTACCCTACGGGGACCAGACGAGTCCTCATATTTGAGAGAACCTTCTAGTTATTACTGGACCTTATAGTTGAATCCGAACCCCCACAACTTTAGCATTATGACAATAACTTACCAATTTGTTGAACCCACCAAGCCGTATTCAATTTTTGCTGAGTAAATTCTTTGCGATGGACATCATTCAAACGCCTCCTATCCCAAAATTTATTGGAGTGTAGCCAGAATATTTTTGATAGCATGGCTCGATATATGTCGGCAATTACCTTGTTTACCCTTACTTACTTACTTATGGGCCTATGTCACCCACGCGAAATACAGCTGATCAATAGTCCTATTCCATCTCATTTGGCCCCTAGCGGTTGCTATTACGTCACCCCATTCATCGT
>JXPH01045614.1:149-10293 GCA_001014845.1 Mochlonyx cinctipes | reverse complement strand
TTAAGGATGGTCGTGAAGACGTAAATGATGAGTAACAAACATGTTAGCCAGTCAAAATTTGTAATAACCGAAGATGCCATCAAAACTGCGCATGAATTCCTCAAAGATAAGCCAAAATCTTCATTGAAATTAACAGAAATGGAATTGAATATCTCCAAAACATAAATTTATCGCATTTTGACTAAAAATTTGAGCCTCCTGCTCACGCTTTGTTCCGCACAAATTGACTGATGTCCTAAAATTGCTCCGAATTCAACATTTGAAGGACATCATCAAGGAGTCGAAAAAGGGCCGAAACTTCTTGCACAACATTGTGACTGGTGATGAAATGTGGTGTTTTCAATACGATCCAGAAGCCAAGCGCCAAAGTGCAGAATGGAAGCGCACAGATGAGCTTCATTCGATTAACATCCCGAAATCCACCATCACCTGGATAAAGATTTTTCTTCAAAACAGAGACGTTACGCTTTTCGTGAACAACAAATCAAAATGTATGTGGGTGCGGGCTTTCCACAAGGGGATGTGCTATCAACCACTTTGTTCAATCTATACACCACGAGATTTCACCAGCTAATCACGGACAATGTTATGATTGTTCAGTAAGCGGACGATTTCCTTGGACTAGTCTCTGGCAAATCCATGAAAGAAATCCAAGAAAAGGCCCAAAAATTTGTCGATGACTTCCTAGAAATTGCAAAAGATCTAAACATGAACATAAATGCTGAGAAGTCCAAATGTATGGTATTCAACAACTGCAAAGACCATTTTGACATCTTTCTTGATACTCACCCAATGGAAAATGTCAGACAGTACAAATATCTGGGAGTCACTTTAGACAAATCCTTAAATTTGGCATACACATAAAGGAACTAAAGAGGAAAGTGAACGACCGAGTTAATATGTTGAAGTGCGTTACTGGTGCTAAAGGGGGAGGACATTCCTCTACTTTTTTATGGTCTATGTTGATTTAGTGGGAAGCCTCATTACCTACGGTGCGGCCATTTATGGTAAAACGTCAATAAGAGGTGATTCACATAGATTTTTTTTTCATTACTGACAGGCATTAATTGACGAGTACAATATTAATTGGAGGGGCATTATTGACTAGAGCAATTGCGCTCCAACATTCTCCAGCACACTTAGCAGAGCGTGCTCAATTGTTTTCAACTGCTCCAGTCAATAATACCCCATCCAATTAATGCTCGTCAATATTGAAAAAAAAATCTATGTGAATTGGTTCATACAAAAACATGTAGAAAGTGTTCGAAAAAGGCAAAGCCTCAGGAAAGCCACTGATTGTACAAAATCCACACCCGTCAATATTTTGCACGCGATTGCCCCACTAGAAATATCCAAGAATTCATCACGAAAAAAGAACTTGGCCAAGCACTATTTTGAGAAAACTTTTTTCGCTCAACAGCTCTGTTGAACACATTGACCCAAAAGTGGAGAACAACTTAACATTCTTGAAATACACCTTCCTTAAAAACGTGGATCATTTTCTCAAAATTTATACCAGCATCCCTTAAAGGTTAATTATGCAACGTTTACGTTTACGCTACACATCATAAAATTTACACGGACGCATCCAAAATTCAAAATGTATGCGCTATGGGATATTTTGTTGAAGCAACCAGTTTAGAGTTTGGTTTGAAACTGGAAAACAATATATCCATNNNGACCATCACAAAATTTACACAGACGCTTCCAAAATTCTAAACGTATGCGCCATTGGATATTTTGTTGAAGCAACCAGTTTAGAGATTGGTTTGAAACTGGAAAACAATATATCCATCATGACTGCCGAAATGATTGCAATTAATCTGGCCCTAGAACATCTGGCAAGCAGCAACATGTACATGTACAAACGCGTTATACTGATGGACTCTCAAACATCTTGTCACCTTTTAAAACAGCACCAAATTGAGGGGAAATTTAATGAGCTCACATATAGCATAATTAAATTAGCATACAAACTCCTGTATCCAGTAGCTTCCAGCTCATGTGGCTGGCAACGAAAAAAACGATCAAATCGCCAAAACAGCCTTAGAATGAAATAAAAGCTACGACAACAAAAAAAATTCTCTGCAATACGATCTCTGATTTTAAAAATTTCAAGTCAGTACAGTTCAACGATTCGTTGGTTGCCCTATCGGCCACAAAAGGAAGGATTTTCTTTGAATTTCAACAAACATTTACGCAGCGGCCATGGTTCCACAAGCTGCACTTTAAAGGCCGAGAAGTTCGTACATTAAACCAACTTGTATCAACGCACGACTTCTCACAATACTGGCTGTACAAAATGAAGATCGAAACCTTTGGCCACTGTGATTTAGGCGGTGAGGATAATACGGTGGAGCATGCTATTTTAAGATGTTGCAAATTAAACCACCTGCAAAACCACTTCGATTTTGAAAATTACGATCGCATTATCGACATCTTTAAATTACTCAGTTTGACTGCCCTTGTGGCTTGATCGGTAGTGCGTTTGCGTATCAACCAGAGGGTACAGGTTCAAATCGGACCCGTGACGATTGAATTAACTTGCGTTTTTTCAGCGTTGTCGAGAAGATAGGTTGCTTTGTGTGTGCTATTATTAATGAATAATAGGGTAGACAAGGTAATTTCCGACATGTATCGTCAGAGCCATGCTATCAAAAATATACTTGCTGCAAAAACTTAAGTATGGGATAGAAGGCGTTCGAATGGCGTACTTGTCGAAGAGGTAAGTCAGTTTCCTCGTAGCAAAAATTGAACACAACTTGATGGGCTCAATGAACTGGTAACTCATTAGCAGAACCATTAAAGTTGTGGTGGTTCGGAATCCACTATAAGCTGTAGGTCCACTAATACCTAGAAAGTTCTCTGAAATATTGATAATTGACTATATGGACTTGTTCTGAGTCACCCTTGCCGACTTTCAGTTGCTGCTCTTGGCGCTGGAATGAACGCATATAAACTTATAATTGAAAACTAGGGTTCAAAAACCAAGTCATCCACATATGTGCGATCTCGATCTACTAACAAATTACTCTATCTACACTGATGCTTCTTAGACATAATATATAATAATAATATAATAAGGCCTATAGGTACCCTATTGGGACCAGGTGAGTCCTCAGATTTCAGAGAACTTTTTAGGTATTAGTGGACCTACAGCTTATAGTGGATTCCGAACCACCACGACTTTAATGGTTATGCGAATGAGTTACCAGCTCATTGAGCCCATCAAGTTATGTTCAGTTTTTTATTGCAAGGAAACTGACTAACCTGACATACACACATTTACCACCACAATCATAGGTTATATAATTGTAGATGGTAGTTAGTGCATGCATATTTCACAGACTGACTGTTCTGTGTTCTATTTATAGAAATATCGATAATGCAGATTTATTACAAACTGAAAGTCAATATTCTAATTCAAATAAAGCCAGAAGCAGGTACGGGAATCGAACCCGCAACCTAGTGGATGATAGGCTAGTATGCTAACCACTCAACCACCCGGTCTTAGACATAAACTAAACACCAAAACGTAATCCAGATCAGTTGAAAGCTTCTGTGCTAAGTTTAGATTAAATAAATTAGTGTGTGCGAATATAAGTCTCAATAATTCGAATACATTTGAGTTCTTTAGAATCTAATTCTATCTTTAATGGTGTGAGGAGACAATAATTCGATTATAACAAATTAGCCAAATCATGTCAGACTATAAATAATTTCCATTTGTAAATAGATATCTTCTAAATTCAACAAATTTAATCGTCCATTAGCAAAAGATAAAAGCTTTAATTATATCATTTTCGTAATCCGTTGCCCCATTCTAAATTGAAATGAAATAGAATGGACAGGGTCGTACAAAGTTATTTTTATGGGTACCCTGAAGGGTTACCTTTTTAAGTTTTATTGCATTTTTGTTATCTGGAGGCACGTTCTTATGACTCGATATCTGGGGACATTTGGCACCCCCTTTGCACGGCCCTGGTATTAATAAATGGAAATAATATTTGATAATAAAATATTTCCTTTTTCCACTTTCTGGGTAGGTTGAATTGAAATATTAGTTATCACCAATATAAAATCAGCATACGACGACGCATTTCTAAAAAACGGAAAGCTATTTTATATAAACGGCGCTGCAATGCTACTCCCCTTCGTGATTAAACGATTTTGTTTCTAATCTATGAAATATAAACGAGTCTAGCACAGAAGGATATTATTTTCCTCTAATTAACTTTTGGCAGCCATATCTTAATAAATTTATTTGTTTTTTTCGACTCATTCTAATTTCAATTCTAATTCCATTCCATAAAGTAATGAATGAGTGAATATGCGATTAAATACTGTTTTCAATTCTATTCTTTTATTCAGTTTGTGGCTAAATTGAATTTTGGTAAATACAATATTACAATGTTACGTAATTTAATGGTGTAGAATTTTTGGTGTGGTTTATATTTTAGAAATCATGATCCGACAAAAGATTAATTTCATGTTGTGGCTTTATTTTGTACAGAACGAGTATGAAGTGTATAGTACGCTCTGTGCATTACTTAATTATAGCAGTGTCGGTTATTGGCGTTATAAGCATATGATTTTTATATTGTAACATTATGTTCGTTTAATTCAATTTCATTTAGTTTTCGAATTAAAAACAAAAAGCGTTCAACTTAAAGTCATAAATATTATCTCTGAATATCTTAATTTTATAGTTTTATGATGATAAATGATACCCATTATCTCATTCCAATCATGAGAATGTGAGATCATTCATTTTGTACTTAGTAAATCTTACAAAAAAGATTAATTAGAAAGAATGTTTCAGTGTGGTCCACGAATCAACATATTACGGATAAAAGATGTCTGAAATAGTCGAAGTCATCGGAGTTTAAGAGCTTGAACCGACATAGATTTTTGAGGGTAACATTTTATCAAAATCCGGAGACTTGTAGATAGCTTCCTAGGACGATTTCAAGTGGTTGAATTTTTTACCTTTCGGATCCATTAAAGGTCTCCGCCTGGGGCTGTCAAATCATGTTCACTATCGACCCATGATGTTGACTGTTCCTACCTCAAACATGCTTACCCGTGAAACAAAATAGCCATTTGGGACTTTACATAAGACAATGCCAAATGACTAGCAGAGGCATTGCAAATGTACTTGCCAAAGACGAAAATAGGCAGTCCTAAACGAGTCCATGGTCCCGGATATTACTTTCTATTTTTACCCGGTAATCTCTTAGGACTGCGCTTTACAAAAGGAACATGCAAAGGACTTAACAAGATGACTATACAAGATGACTAGTCGATCGATCAATGCCGGATCAAGTGTGTCATTATATTTTAGGGGATTAATTTATAGTCATTTTAAATAGTCCCAGTCAACTCCCAAAAGTTTATAATATGCAAACGCCATTGAACTCAGTCAATGTTCAGTCCTTTTAGACTGAGCAAATACAGTCCACATGGACTATGCAAAGCGGATTTAAAAAATTTAAAAAAAAATCAACCAGAAGACAAGTTCGTGTCCAGTCCGAGTCCATCTGTGAGGATTTTTTTTTTACCGACTTCTGGGATAGAACAACAACCTTCCGAACAGCAAGCAAATACGCTATCCAATTAAACAATCCAGTGCACGCACATGTCCACGACCAGTCTGTGTCCAGTCAGTGCACCCGCATGTCTCTTTCATATTCTTTATATATTCCGTATGATTTTATTCTATCATCTTTTTGCAGCCCGCGACCAGTCCGTGGGGACTGAATTTTTTATATTTTTTTTTGCCGACTTCTGAGATCGAACCACCGCCTTCTGAAAGGCAAGCAAAGACGCTATCCAATAGACCATCCAGTACACGCACATCTCTCGCATATTCTCAGGGCCGTCTATATATTTCGTGTGATGTTTATCTTTTTCCAGTCTTTGCGGACTTACATAAAGGACTAGTCTTCAATCAGTCCTAAATGACTGCAAAAAGACTATACAATTGGGACTTAGCAAAATGTAAAATAAATGTATCCAAAATGATAAAGACTAAAAATAAGTCTTTTGAGACCGCTTTTCCAGTCTTTAGTCCCAAAATGGTACAATTCGTATCAGTCCTAGACTATACCAATGGGACTTAGAATAATGTGAAATAAATGTATCCAAAAAGACCGGGGATAGAAATAAATCTTTTTAGACCATGCGTCCAGTCCTCGACTACACATGGTGACAATTCGTAGCAGTCACCGACTGGACCATTGGGACTTACCAATATGTAAAATAAATGTATCCAAAAAGACCGGGGAGAGAAATAAATCTTTTTGGACTATGCGTCCAGTCCTCGACCACACATGGTGACAATTCGTAGCATTCCTAGACTATACAATTGAGACTTAGCAAAATGTAATATAAATGTATCCAAAAGACCGGAAAGAAATAAGTCTTCTTGACAATTTGTAGCTGTCACTGACTGGTCCATTGGGTCTAGTCCGGAATGTAAAGTCCTTCAGTCTTAAAAGACGAAGACAAAATATAGTCCTTTAGGACCATGGACTAGTCCATAGTCCCAAAATGTTACACGTTAGACGGGTTAAGATGATACGTATTGGCTAGTAAGGATAGGTCGAAAAACCTTAATTTCATCAATTCATTACTATTAGACAACATGAAACTCGAGCAAATCTGAGGTAAAGATCTTAGTTGGACAAACTAGATCTTATTTTGACCAAACAAGAAGTCAGTTACAAGAAACGTAAAAATGAGAAGTGGTAGTTAACGTGAACGCAGATATAGCAGCTAAGTGCAAAATGTCATCTTTAGTTTGAAGATTAGCCGCTACAATGACAAAGCATTGCATGCGTTCACACCATAATAGAGTAATTAACGCGGCAAAAACCCGACTTCTTTTGGTTGAAAATTTTGACAGTCAAGATTTTAATTGTATTAGTTTTTAAAGTGTCGTTCAAATCACCATCGTGTCCTGGGCTATTGACGTTTTTGACGTCATCGTTAATTACTCTATTGCGCATAAAATAAGATCCATATTTGAATTTTGGTATTAAAATAGGACAAAAAACATTTTTTAGGTTATGTGACCACCATTAATGTTATTTAGATATAAATAATGAACTTATACTAGTATAAGTGTTTTTTGTGCTATTTGAATAGGAAAATTCAAATATGGATCTTAATTTTTGTCGCAGAAATGTCACTTTGACAGTTCCCCGGTCTTTTGCCTGGGTGCTGTCGCTTAATCAACCCAGCAATGTACAGCCACAAATTAAAATAAAATCAAAATGGTGTTTTGTTTGAGTCACTTAAGACTTAAAGTAAGGTTATGGAACAAGATGCCAAACAAGGCACCTTTTTTGAACAAAACATCAATCATTATCTTGTTTATTACAATCAAGGTACCTTGCTCCAGCGAAACACGACCTTGTTTAATGTTGTTTTTTCATACTCATCTCTTTTTTCTCAAACAAGAATACTTGTTTCTGGCAAACAATATCTTGTATATACTAAACAAAATTTTATTCTCCTTGTATGTGTCTTATTTGGCTTGTTTCTCCCAAGGTCGAACAAGACCTTGTTTCTCTCAACCTAGCCAATAAAAGAGCATTCCTAGAAAAAACACCATAAAATGCAATATATTTGATGATATGAAAACCATAAAATTACTATACAATTCATGGTAAAAACCCATATATTTTATAATACCTGGACATACATCTATTATCCTACTTATGAATGGTAAAAATCTTTGTACCATAAATGCTTATTATTGAAGCATCATAAAATATATAGTACCACTACCACCACCACTAATACTTAATTCCTATAATTTATGAATGGAAAAGAGTTGTGTTTTTCAAGTGCACCAGAAAATAATTTTTTTATAAATATGCCAAAAACCAGTATTTTTACCCTTTACTTCTATTGATTATCAATCTCAGTAAAATGAAGAAAAGCTACAATTTATGTTTCTATTTTCTCTACCCAATTAACCCACCTGCTGTTCCTGTACCAATTAATTTAATTACTTCAGTAGATTAACCTAATTGATGGCATTCTAATGAAATTATGATCTTGAAAATAAACAAATTTATCGTAAATTTCAAAACAAGTAGGGTAACGGAACTAGTAGTGGACATCTGGAGTTCAATTCAAGATCGGCAGTTCTGTCGGTAATAGTTCTTTTAATTTAGCTTTTTCTCGTATTTGATGAATTGAACTAGCTTTAAAAATACATTGTTTAGCTACTTACTCACTTACTTTGGATTTGCCCAAATTTTCCAAAGTTTGATGGTGGGTCTGCCACCTGAGCCTACAAACAGGCATACTTGAAGGAAACGGAACATTTTGCATCTTCGGCTTTAATCATTTCTAGGTTATTACTTCGGCCCGTCTTGGCGCGCCGTTCTGTGTTCAGTGGTCCGCCAAGCGTAAACGCCATGAGAGGAGGCAACATCATCGACATGCTGAGCAGAGGCTAGTTATTATAGGATTAGCTCTCGAAGGAGCGTCGCAACTCTATGTTCCAGAGTTTATCACTTAGCTATTCGTAGACCCACAGAATATTTAGGTTAACTAGAAATATTTGTAAAAAATTATTATAACTGGTGCCGCCTTGTCTGCTGATAGTTCCGTTCCCCTAGTCAATTTAGAAAACCTGGCAATAAAATACAAGATACAGCACGATATGTTTACATTTTCACTGATTTGAATGATATTTCCGTGACATCACTTTCAATATCTCATACTAAGATAGATACAAATCACTTTTGAAGTGTGACAAATTATTGAACACATGTGTTTACTCAGATAATTCTTAAAATTATCTTTAAAACGATTCTAGCAATATAGGACAAAAATAAATAAATTTATGTTCCAACCTCAGTTCCAACTCTTTTTTCGCGACTATGAACTGAAAGAAATCTATTTTAATCCCAAATCTGTGACACTTTAATTTAAATTCTGTCTCACATCTGTATACAAAAAGGATTTATTTTTTATCAAAGCATACCATACGGAACATGACATTCAAGAATTTAATTTCGTCCCTCCACGCACCGCCAAATATTTTGTATTTCATTTTTCCCCTCTAAACCAGAAATATATAAATTCGTATTTAAATTTTGATCGCAACTTCATCAAAAATGAAAATGAAATTAAGATTTTATTTTATGTGGGATGTTGGTTTCTAGCTGATAACAAAATGTGCTTTAATTTTAATTTTTTTTTTGTTGGAAACACGAAATGAAGGATATTAAAATTTTATTGCTATTAGACAGAAGTTATATACGTTATAGGTGTACGTTTTGAAGTTATAATGAGTTAATGCTTGTTAAAATTTATATATGGAATGGGAGCTTCTGAATGATGAATTTTCTATTTTAGACACAGTCAAGTTTAAGATTTCAGGTTCAGTTAGTTGAAATCGAACAGATTCCGAAAAAATTCAAACATCTATTTTGAAGATTTTTATCTGGTTTTCATAATCCTAAATTAATCTAAAAACAATTTTTGAAAATTTGATGACACGCAATAAGAAATATATTTTTTGCAACTATTTTTTCAAAGTTGAAAATAATTAAATTTTTTATCAAATTTTAATCAAAATCAATCAAATTATACTTACTACTTTACTTTTCGCCTTATCCAACGGTGATGCTGAACTGCCTCTAAGAGCATAGGCCATCAATAAGAAGTCGCCATCTCGTACGTCGGAGTGCAATTTGCTTCAAGTCCCATATATTGTTAAACGAAGAGCTGCCACTTTGAACTGCCCAAGCATTAGCTTCCGCCAAAGTTGAGCGACGCCAGGTGTTTTTCGGTCGTCCTCTTCTTCTGCTACCTTGTGGGTTGTACACAAGTGCTTGGTGACAAACTTCTTCGGGACTTTTTCTGAGAGTGTGCCCAATCCAACCAAATTTTCTCCTACGTATTTCAAGATTGATATCCTTCTGTTCTGTTCTTTGCCACAATTCTTCATTAGTAATGCGGCGTGGCCAAAAGATACGTAGACAGTTGCGAAGACAACGGTTGACGAAGACTTGTATTTTTCGTTTTATTTCTTCTGTAACGAGCCAGGTCTCACAACCATATAACAGTACAGACAGTACGCATGATCTAAATATGTTGATTTTAGTTCTGGTGCTATAGA
>JXPH01045560.1:0-12600 GCA_001014845.1 Mochlonyx cinctipes | reverse complement strand
AAAAAAAAAGTTAAAGTAAAAATTCTATCAAATTTGTATGGTCTGCTGGACATTGCTGGCCTGATAATACTCTAGGAACTGGAACTTTAGTAGCCAAAATTTTGGTAAAGTCGGCCTACTCTATTAAGGGTTCAGTTGAACATCTTTTTAGAGATCGATGAACTCTAAAAATTTATCATTTGAACTCTTTTTTGCTAATTTGAACACTTGTTTAGGGTTCAACCAACTCTAATCGGGAGTTCCACCGCTGAACTTTTTTTTAGAGTTCAATGAACAATTTTTTTGAGTTCCCTATATTTTCAGTGTATACGGTTGTCTTGTTTAGTGGCCTGGCAAACTGGGGAGCAGTGTTCGTACAGATAAAACTTAACCATTTTAAGAGTTTGTGGTGTATGGGCATCTTACTGGTGCCTTTGAAACAAACTTAAAACCTTTACACATTCAAATTGATGCAGATTATCCACCTTAAAACTTTGGAAGCCATCATCTAAAACTTATGGACCATGTCATGTCCAATGGGGTTGCCTTGTAAAAGAGATGCTCTCCATTTTTGCACTATATGATCAAGTCTTGACTTCGTTAGTTACTGATCGTAACTATGATATGCTATGTGTGGTCATCTAGTGTATGTCACTGAATGCGTCGGCACTGCCGAGGCTATACTACCCTGCTCCGAACCTCAGCTATTGAATTTAATACCCTTGGGTACTCATGTTTCTGTATTTCAGGCAAAAGTTTTGGCTGTTTTGGCTTGTGCAAATTAATGCTAGTTAACAAAATCAAATGTATCGCTATTTGTTCATACCAGCCAAGAGGCTTTGAATCGGTTTATGATCATTCAAATATCGAGGGTAACGAAAATGATTTTCTTATTACTCCTGAACCGGTTTTAGCCGTTTTTCGGAGAAGGTTTTCATCTGAAATAGATGAGTGAACTGCCAAGGAGCATGCTAAGGTTTATCTACGTATACCCACCCACACTATTGCTGCAAAATATCAAATTGTGTCGACAATTACAGGACACTGTAAATAGAATGATCACTTGCTAAAATTGTCTGAGTTCAATAAGATTGTGTCAGTTATGCATCAGTCAGGCTGAGTCAACATTCTACGTCAGTTGTAATTGTCCGGTTTTTACGGTAGAAGATTTTGAGTGATGTTACACTTAACGCGTGTTGTTATGGAGAGTTTAAGCAAATTTATTGTCGCTTCTAATACCTAATACAGGTTTTCTAAAATTATTTGTATGTATTTTATGTTTTATTTTGTATATAATTTTTAGTTAGTTTAGTAAGGCCTGTAAAGCTTAAGGGACCTTTTTCATGCAATCCAATTCGCCAAAGTCGATATGGTTAAAATTTCAACAAAATCTGCCAGACATAATATTGCCATTGTGGGAGTCCCACTAAATGCAGTGCTTTTGAAGAGAACGTTGATCCAACACATAAATATAAAATTTATAAAAGGTTACAGGCACACCATGTCGTAAATTGACCCCTTTTTATACGAAACGTCGGATCGAAATGTGGTAATTTTAAAAAATAAAGCATAAATTTAATGTTTTATAAACATTTATGTGCGTTATAAAAAAGCGAGCAGAAAACCACTAAATATAACAAAAGGATGCATAAAAACCATATACATAATTTTTTATGAGCGCGCATATTGCCACGAGATTCATGAATTATGAAATGCAAATAAATGTTTCGCTCAACATCAAATAAATTTCATTTGATTTCCAAACTTTTTGTGGCTTTTTTCTCTTTCAACTTTGTATATAAATTTTTCAATAATTAATTTTGTACATCGTATATGTGGAGCAACTTTTCTATAACTCCTCCATCCAGTTTAAAAACTTTTTCATCAGATAGAACAACGCCCACTTTCAAAGATCCTTGAAAAGGAGGAAATTTGATTCAATATACAGAATATAAATTAAAATTGTTTCCCAAATGACCTCAGACAAAGTAAATATAATTAAAAAACTATTAAATCTGTAAAAACGTCATTAAAACGTGTTTTTAAATAATCTGAGCTCTGATCTTAAAAGATTGTCGGAGATTATAGGTTGGGAAAACAAGGTATGAAAAGGAAATCAATTTGAGCGGAAAGTGCAATAAATAAAACGTTGGAAATCTTCATCAAGACGGTTTGACTGTGAAGATGAAAATCACGGAATTCCCTGGAAACATCAGCGCGCCAAGCATATCATCAATTTTCGTTATTTTTCAATCAAGAAACGTGATTTCGCATCCAAATTAGAATTTATACAATTGCATTAGTATTATCAGACTTATTTTTTATTCAATATTTAAATAGAGATTTTTCTTTGGTGTGGCTGGTGCTGACATGCCACGATGATGTTATGCTGACGAAATTAGATTTACGAAATATTTGACTATGATACGCCCCCAACAATCAACAACGTTGACGACGGTGGAACAGAACCAACATGGTGGACAAAAAAGGATTAAACTAGGAGAAAGAAGTTTTAGGTTTTCGTTCTTTCCCTCATCAGTAAAATTTGAAAAATTTTGGTCCCTATAAAAAAATTACTGAAACGCGGAGAAACTGAAAAAATTGGTCTGTGTGTGCGTATCCTCGATAACTTACTTAGTCCTCAACCAATTTGGCGGAAATTTTGCGTGGGGGCTCTTTTCAACAAAAATAAGAACGAGTTTGTCAATGAGCCAAATTGAGCCACGGGATTTTGGGTTCGCATACGATCATCAGAATCAGAATTTTTTAGAAATTTTGAGATCTAATGATCGAACTGAGCCCTAATTCGGAACATAATCTTGTGGTAACTATCTAAGAACAGTTCCCAAAAATGTTTGACTCTAGGGATCGGNGCTCTTTTCAACAAAAATAAGAACGAGTTTGTCAATGAGCCAAATTGAGCCACGGGATTTTGGGTTCGCATACGATCATCAGAATCAGAATTTTTTAGAAATTTTGAGATCTAATGATCGAACTGAGCCCTAATTCGGAATATAATCTTGTGGTAACTATCTAAGAACAGTTCCCAAAAATGTTTGACTCTAGGGATCGGGATCTAACGGCCCCTATATACCAGGAACTTCTAGAATTCTTGAGTTCTAGTGATCGGAATCAGCTGAACTTTCGAATATAAGCTTCCGGTAAGTGCAGTTCATTAGCTAAATTTGGGACATCATCACCCGTTTTTGATGCTTCTAATTGCTAGACTTTCTTGGATAACTTCATAAATACTTTTCAAGCCCTCTTCAAAATTGGCACTATGACCTTTGCACAAGTTGAAATCAAGTATCATAAAATACACAATAAAAAAGCTTTGTGGTTTCCTGCTAATTTAGACTATGCACTTGATGATTCAATCTTATAATAATAAATGAATAATAAGGATTATAGTAGCCTAGAGGGGCCAGGCGGGTCTTATATTTCAGAGGACTTACTAAACCTACTAGCTTATTCCGAAATAACACAATCTTTATTATTGGTTAAGATAACGAGCTTTACAAGTTCATTAAGCCCATCAAGTCGTGTTCAATTTTTGCGGCTAGGCAACTGACTAACCTCTTCGACATGATCGCCATTCGAACGCTTCTTATCCCATACCAAGTTTTTGCAGCAAGAATATTTTTGATAGCATGGCTCAGATGACTCATATCAGAAATTACCTTGTTTACCCTATTATTCATTAATAATAACGTACACAAAGAAATCTACATTCTCGACAACGAAAAACAACGCAAGTTGATTCAATCGTCATGGGCCGGATTTTTTGTTCTGTCCCTGGGATGCAAACGATTCCGAAAAACATTTACATTTATTCCTAGTTATCAAAAAATTAAAATACGAGGAGACTAGGAGTATTTTCCTCTCGCGGCTCACTTGGGTCCTCAATATATGCAATACTGGGTTCTACAGGTTCCGACTATTATTACTGAGTATCCAATACAGCAATCGATTTCTTATGTAACTAATAAGAAAGAATTTTGACTTTTTATCGAAGGAAAACTGGTGTTCTGGATCGAATTCCAGTTCATATATGAACTTGGTATCATATATGATTCCGAGACTAATTTTGAAAAGTAAAATTTTGGAGTACTTACACAGGTACCTATAGTTATAAAAAAATCAGAGCAGTGACGAATAGTTCAAATACATTTTATGTTTGTGTAAGGCTTCTATGATTCCAATTCCAGACTTTTGTAAATAGTTTTGCATTTTTCTAGAACAATATACCTACCAAATGAATACAGGTTTTATAATTGGTCTTACCATCTTCTTGTAATCAGTCATTTTCAAGAAAAATATTCGAGTATATTTATTCGAATACTTAAAGGCGCCAAAAGAAAACTTATAAAAAGCATTGTAATATTTTCCAGTGCGGAACAACAATCTACAAATTCACTTACAATGTAACTATACCGTCTGTCACTTCCAATCGTTCCACTAATAAACAGTCCATTAATTAAATCTTCCTAATTCTATTTTTGATCTCATTACACATGTTTATGTTCATAATCAAATTCACTTCATTTCCAGTATGCTGTATAGTATGTAGGAAAACATCACATACTATTTTTTCTTCATGTTCGACATAAACATTTAAGATGGAAAGAAAATAGAGAAAAGAGCTCAATATATTATATATATTTTTGAACGAGACGTGTTTTTACAGAGTAGATTTTGTATACAAATTTTATGCTCGTCAACAAAATATAAAATATATTAGGGTGGGTCATATGTTGGACTATTTGAATATACTGGGTCTGGTCGGGCAGAGATTCAAAAAGAATCGTATATTATGTTTTTCCACTTAAGATAACAAAAAGATATTTCAGGTTTTGTTATATGGATGGCATGGAAATAAAATATCAGACTTATCCCAATAGAGCCCTCGTGAGTGCATTTTAGAGGGTCCCTCTTGTGGCACTTGTGCCGAAAATTTCTAAAATAATTGTTGAAATCTCAAGATTTTGAAAACTCCTGATAAGTTTGTATGGAAGCCCTCAGACGCCGTAGAGAAATTTGTCCCCTTAATTAACTCAACCTTACTTTTCTTGAAGAAAATAATAAAAATTCAGCGTTTGAAAATCATATAATATAAAGAATCTGAAAATCGGCTTCAGGGATCATTAAGAAAGACCTAGGAATTTTTGGCAACTCACATCCTTGATCCGCTTATACGGCACTTTGCATAGAAAATTTCTAAAAATCTGAAATATGGGTTACGGTCTGAAATTGTGGTAAGGAACTTAGACCAAAATTTAAATTGTACGAAAGTGGCCATTTAGGTCTTTCAGAGGGCCTTTAGGTTCTCTAGAGGACCATTTATGGCGAACTATGCATAGAAAATTTCTAAAAATCTGCAATTTAGGTTACGGGCTAGTATTTTAGTGAGGAACTTGAACCAAAACTGAAATTGGACGAAAGCAACCATTTAGATCCGTCCAGAGAGCTTTCAGGTTCTCTTGAGGGTCCTAATAAAATAAAACCATGGACACCTATAATGTTCCATCCTTCTCGACAAATTACCTTATAAAGACGTTAAATAGGCGCCCATGGTTTTAGTTTGTATCCACTNCGTCCAGAGAGCTTTCAGGTTCTCTTGAGGGTCCTAATAAAATAAAACCATGGACACCTATAATGTTCCATCCTTCTCGACAAATTACCTTATAAAGACGTTAAATAGGCGCCCATGGTTTTAGTTTGTATCCACTATAAGACCAAAATTGTTGTGATAGCGGAAAAAATATTTTGTACTTTTTAGTGCATTTCTGAAGAAAACCATGTACCTTAAAACGTTTTTTTAAAATATTTTTATTTTACATAGCCACAGCATATTATTATGCTGTTTTTATTTTAATGTAAAGTTTTAACAAAGCGGCCAATCAGGCTTTTTAGCGGGCTTCTAGGTATCACTTTGTGTAGTATCATTGTTATTTTTTCATCAAAGGATCTTCAGAATGACTCTTATTGGTGAATTTATAACCAAATTTTGACCGCTATATACAAATCAAAACTTTGGGCTCAAATTCTCAGCGTTTCAATTGATTTCAATGTTAGTGTAAAATTTGATGGATGGCTGAATGGATTATACTGCCAAGGCAGTGATGAGATTATCATCTCAGGTACGGAGACCTCAATTCAGCTTCATTGTCCCTAATTTCTAACTGACGGACTAGGTAGAAGGACATTAGAGATAAGAATACTAATTTGTGTACAGTATTTTAAATTTACAGTTTATGGTGGGCTTCGAGCCACCACAATGTTGCTCTAACGAGCTAATATTCGTTAAATGTCGGAAATCGCTTCGGTTCTCAATTATTGAAGAATAATTGAGCTCAATTATGCATATCGATAACGCTGTAAAAACACAAAGTAAATTAATCATGAAACTAATTTTGCGTTTTTTTTATCGTTACCGGTAAAGTAAATTGCTTTATGAGCGCTATTATTAATGAATAATACACTCAGAGAAAAATGAACGCCGATTCAGCCTGAAAACACACGTTGAATTTTCTCCAATGGTTATTTGACACGCGGATTCAGCGTGTTTAAAACACGTCAAGATTTTCTGTTCGAAAAATGCGGGTGGACGTCCTCATTATTGGCGTGATAAAAGCACGCTGGAACAACGTGTTTTACACGCCAATATAGCGTACGCGGCATATAGTTTTTGGATTTGCGCAGCGGGTGGACGCCTGCTATATCAGCGTGGTTTTTCGAAATTTATTTTTATTTTTATTTTTTGTAATTTTTTGTAATTTTTTCTAATTCGCAAAATTTTTAATTTTTTAAAATTTCTTTTATGTTTTAAATCTTTTTAAATTATTTCCAATCAGCAAGCAAAGAACTATCTACATACATACTGCACATAACAATGAGAAAGTATGCGAGTCGTATACTAACAGTACGCTGTTTTTTATGGGCAATACACAATCTACCGTCCACCAATACACCATCTACCATGCATATATTCCAAGAACGCGTGGCGTGCGTCGCTCCGTCTGATAAGCTTTTTTGGGCGTATGAAACATGCCGAAAACAACGTGTTTATTCATTTGACGGCATGTGCAGACAGGCTGAATTAGCGTGCTTGCATTGATATCGATTTGGCATATGGCACCATTGATTTGGCGTGCGTAAATAGACCGTTTTGGCTTCTTTTTCCAAATTGGAGCAAATCTTGCAAAAGCGGAATAAGGTTTTGAAGAGTACGTGTGTGTTTCACACCAAATGAGCGTGTTTTTCTGTTGAAATAAAATCAACGTGCGAAAAGTTGACTTCATCGGCGTGTATTTGTTTCTGAGTGTAGGGTAAACATGGGAATTTCCAACATTAATTCTCAGAGCCATGCTATCAAAAATATACCTGCTGCAAAAACTTAAGTATGAGATTGATATCGTTTTTATTGATAAAATGACGAACTTTGTATGGGAGCCCACAGAAGCCTTTGTCTAATTGGGCTCTCATATAAATGGATCGCGTGTCCTTATTAAATGAATACTTCTTACAAAATTTCAGTTCGATCGGACAAACCGTCTTTTTTGGGAACTGTTCTTGGATACTTGCCAAAAGCTTATATTCTAAATTTGGGATCATTCCAATCTCTAGATTTCTATTCTGGAAGTTCCCGGTACATAGGAGCCCTTCGATCCCGGTGTCCCAGGGTCAAACTTTTTCAGGAATTATTCTAGGATACACACCAAAAGCTTGTATTCTAAATTTGAGGTCATTCCGATCACTAGAACTCCAGAATTCTGGAAGTTCCTTCTACACAGGATCCCCCAGATCCCGATGTCCCAGGGTCAAACTTTTAAAGGAACTGTACTTGGGTACTTACCACAAGATTATGTTCCAAATTTGAGCTCATTCCGTTCATTAGAACACAAGAGTTAGAGAAATTAAATTTCAAAGATTTCGATGGATCAGATATCAAGGTTTCTTTCATAGCAAAAACAACTTGCTTCAACTAAACGCGCCCAACAAAAATGCGGGGGTTTTTAAGTTCCACCCTATGAAAATAATTTTCACATTTAAGACACGCCTTCATACTATAATTCTGTTGCTCTTCAACAAAATATAAATTAAATCAGAATTGTATACATATATTTATTTGTATCAAATATATTCAAAACAAAATAATCTAAAGAAAAGTTTATAAATAGTAGGTCGGTTCTAATATTAGTAAAGACAAGTGTCTGAGATGTTGATGTTATATGTTATGTTTTTCTTTTTTTTCTCTCTCCTTTTCATCACTGCAAAAGAGCTTCTTTATAGTAAATAAATAAATGTTAAAAATAATCTAATATATCAATTTTTAATATATTTATTTTTTTAAGAAGAGAAGGTGTTTTTCGGTACATTTCATTCAAGTTAATTGAGATATGAGAGAACAGAAAAGAAGCACCTACGTCAGCCAAGTGATGTCATTAATTTTGATGAGTATTTTATTTTCTGGCGCGGAAATTTATTTATTTTAACGTTTTTTCTTTAGATTTTTTTATTTCGTTTTTATTTATGGCGTACGCACAGTATAGTATCGAATGGAAGCAATTAAATAGTGGAAATATGGCGTGTCAAACATAAATAGATCATTATTTATTTTGGGTGCTCAATGAGCGTTGAAATAGAAGCGACTGTTTTTTTAAATAGAATTAATAAGTTTTTTTTCTTGTCTGTTTTGACAGGTGTAGAACTTGTCAGAAATATTGTTGTAAACGTCACGCTAATCAATCTCATGTAAAGGGGCCTTAGAAATGGCTTTAAACTATTCTGAAGAAATACCTTTACTCTTTCATGATATGATATGTGGGGTTACTTCTATTAAGGTTTATCTAGAATCCAAATAATCAATAATGTAAATGTGCACATAAAATTTGAAAACAGAAATTTCCAAACATCTGACAGTTTCGGATATTTTTGTTTCGAAATTGGAAGTTCGAGAGAACTCTTGTAAAGCAATCCAAAAATCAAACACTTTATTATTTCGGATATAACCAGCATTTTTGGAAGTATTTTCTGGTGTCATTTATTGAAAACTGCAAAAACAGAAAAAATTGCCATGTCAAGTTGGCATATTTAACGTGAGCGGCACTGAATGACTGTTTCATGCATGTTTTTGTTTAATAATAATAATAAGGCCTATAGGTACCCTATCGGGACCAGGCGAGTTCTCATATTTCAGAGAACTTTCTAGGTATTAGTGGACCTACAGCTTATAGTGGATTCCGAACCACCACAACTTTAATGGTTATGCTAATGAGTTACCAGCTCATTGAGCCCATCAAGTCATGTTCAGTTTTTATTGCAAGGAAACTGACTAACCTGACATACACACATATACCACCACAATCATAGGTTATATAATTGTAGATGGTAGTAGGTGTATGCATATTTCACAGACTGATTGTACCGGGAATCGAACCCAGAACCTAGTGGATGTGAGGCTAGCGTGCTAACCACTCAACCACCCGGTCGTCTTTTTGTTTGTATCCAATACTTAATTTCTTTATGCTACCGGACTAATATCATTCCATGGATTTTGGAGTTGGATTCTTTACATCCAAAGTCCTATATAAGAGATGATGTCTAGGGTTCTCAAGCGAATGTAATCTCATCAAGAACCTGTAAACTTCAAATGGCATTCAGCTTGAACAACTCCAATAACCACCAGCACAGTTTTTGTATACTTTAAAAAGAAATCATTATCATTTTCCAACATCAGCTCAACATATACCTAGTAGATGCTTCAAAACGACGTTCATGTTCAAGCATAGCATAACCGAAATGAAAGGAAAGAAAAAGAAGAATGTTATGCTTTTTATGGTCATAGACACGAGCAGAATATATCATTGTATAGTAAAGGTTCTTTTCTCTATGTCGGTTTTCTATGAAAATGAAGATGACAAGCAGCAACACTATAAACCAAACCAAACCGTGAACAATAAGAATGGAAAAGAAAAATAAGAAAATCAAGTCTATAACTGAATTAGAGGGAGCTTTGTCATAATTTGTTACGCTTTACGCTACATATAACATTGGAGACAATTATTTTCGAGTTGTAAAACCATTTAATTGAAGTTGAGCATTACATTATTATTATTAAAGCGAACATATAATACGTCTAAAATTGTTACATCGAAATCCCAACAATCTTATTTAATTGAATTGAATGTCTCTTTTTTCAAAGACGACACATTGGGAGTTTGTCTTCTTTATATGTTGAGTGAGCTCAGTTGATGATTAGATCAATCAGCGTGTCATGCTTTTCTATCAACAAACAATAGAATAGGGTTTTTTTTTAAATACTTACTTTTTTCCGATGACTTGTTTTAGCTTTAATGTTTTTCATGTTAGATAGTAAAAGTCTGTCTCGGAAATAAAATGTTTAGCATTCATAATTATCAGAAAAACCTGAAAATATGCGTTAAACGTCATTTTTTGGCCCAAATTTAATAGCTGGTAGTGATCGGCTGATGGTAGTACCGTTGTGGTGGCAGATCGATTCTAAAACAACATAACCAGACACGTTCAGGTTGATTTGAAAAAAAAAAATCTAACTATCCGCAGGCGCACCTGTTAAACTGGGTGTGTCAAGTGTTTCCACAATCCAGGCAAAAGTCTACCCACTATTAGTTTTAGTTCGAGCTTCGAAATATTATTTTTAGTTCGATTTTCAAACTTTGCGTGCCCTGGCAATTGATCACTTTTTCATAAACGATTTATTTTAGTTCACATATCCAAACTATTTTCTTTAGTTCTTTTAACTATTTAATTTAGGTTTTTCTCCTAAAAATCAAGTTCATGTTTAAGAACTATTTTGATAGTTTATCGAACCAAAAAATAACGTTTCTAAAATTATCTGTGCACTATCATCAGATGCTCAGCTATTCAAATTGGGCCTAAAATTAGCGGAGGGCAGCCCACCATCCGAACATAGTTGTAATATAATGAAATTTTACTCGTCAACGTCTATCGAATGGTTCCCCTATCAAGGGTGCGCTTTCGAGACAATTTTTGGCCGAGCTCGCTCCGTTCAACAATTGTTTGGTTTATCAAATTTTTGTATATTTTGTTGTTTAGAATTGGTAATAATTTAGGTACTCCAGATGACTGTTGTAAGATCGTTCCGGCTCTCACAGGTTTCACTGTATACCCCGACCCTCACTGAGAAAAATCTTGTTTATCAACTAGGTTGAAGAAATCTTGTTTGCTCCAACCCAGTGTGGAAAGAAGTCGATGTTGACCAATGTTGGGCAGTCAAAAAAAGTTATAAACTGGTCAGCATTCTCCATACAGTTGTTTGACAGATCAATTTTCAACCAGTTGTTTTGTATCATGTAGATTGCCTACTATTGGGTGCAGAAATAATAATAATAATATAATAAGGCCTATAGTACCATATTGGGACCAGGAGAGTCCTCATATTTCAGAGAACTTTCTAGGTATTAGTGGACCTACAGCTTATAGTGGATTCCGAACCATCACCACAACTTTAATGGTTATGCTAACGTGTTACCAGCTCATAGAGCCCATCAAGTCATGTTCAGTTTTTTATTGCAAGGAAACTGACTAACCTGACAAACACACATATCCCACCACCACAATCATAGGTTATATAAGTGTAGATGGTAGTAGGTGTATGCCTATTTCACAGACTGACTGTACTGTGTTCTATTTATAGAAATATCGATAATTCAGATTCATCACAAACTGAAAATCAACAATCTAATTTAATAGAACACTACCGGGAATTGAACCCAGAACCTACCGGGACGTGCGAACCACTCAACCATCCGGTCGTCCAAAAAATATCTCAAATAATTGATAAAACTCAAAATAATATGTTGAAACTGGTCAAAATTTACGAAAAAACTGCCTAACAACTGTACTGTATTTGACCTCGAATGTCCTAACAGATGTTGGGCAAATAAGGTCTACAAAGTTGACCAACTGGTCAACATTTTTGGCCAAAGTTATTCTACAAGGTGAATAGTTGTTAGTCAGATGTTGACCTCAACTTTGTTCTTTGAAGAGGGCAGTGCATATCAGTTGTTGGGCAGATATTGACGACTTTTGTACACTGGGCACGAATTTTATTTTATTAGCTTCTTTGTGATCTTTACTTGTTGGGCACAAACAAGTTTTTTTCAGTGCTTTTGATTGGTTGAAACACCCTAGATTTTTAACCAACAAGATAGTGTTTGTCAGAAATAAGATCTTATTTGTGAGAAACAAGATCTTGTTTTCGACAAAATTTTCAGAAATAAGGTTGAACAAGATTTTTGTTGTGGCAAATAGGCCAAACAAGATCTTGCTTATCTCAACCAAGATCTTGTTTACCAAGACGTCTAAAAAACAAGATCTTGATGGCCGTAATTAATAAAATCTTGGTCCTTTTTTTCTAGTTGGATGTGAGCTTTTCTTGGTTGGGAGGAACAGGTTTTTTATCTCAGTGTGTAAGTGTTTGTCTATTGGTGTTTAATCGCTTTGGCTGAAATTTGATATGAGGACATTTATCGAGAAAAGTAGGAAGGAGATTTGTTTATGAGCCAAATCGGTTCATGCGGTCTGGGAATCACCAGTATTTTTTAGAAATCTCAAGTT
>JXPH01045348.1:1166-14539 GCA_001014845.1 Mochlonyx cinctipes | reverse complement strand
AATAAAATAGGGTACTGCAAAACATTCGATTGTTGGATATTTTGCATAAGTGGGAATGAAAATACTGTATTGTTGGATATTTTGATATTTTGCATATGCGGGTACGTCCTGGGATATTCCGAATGGGTCACGCAGAAAGGATGGATAAGAAATACAATTTTACAAATTTTCAGCAAAAGGAAAATAAATTTAGTAGCTTTTAAAATCAGGGATTGAAGAGGAGTGGGAAACACCTATGTATGATGGATCTAGGACTATCTATACAAGAAGCCTATCTTTGGTCTATAATTTTAAACATTCGTGTAACTAAGCTTAGAAAGGTTTTCAATAAAAATATCTAAAAATTGAAGTCGTCTGAAAATCTGTTTAGTAAAATGTTTGTGAGATTTGTTGGAATCTTCCTGCGGGCACCTCCAATGCAGAAATGCAAACAAACGTCAGAGAAATGTCAAAAAACAAGAAGAATCTTCGCGTATTCTATTAATCTACGAAAAATATTTTACATATCAAAAATACTGTTGAAAATAGAACAATTTAATCAGTTTTACTATTGTTTTCTATAGATAAAGTGTTGAAAAAGTGATTAAAAGTTAAATTGTAGTGAGAAAACAGTTTTTCGTCGAGATATTTTGAATTGAAATTTGCGAGAACTTTGTTGGTGTTTTTTAACTTTAAGAAATTTATTTACAAGAAATAAATATTCCACTTTGTGCTGGACTGCAAAGTGTGAAATTAAGGATATTGCATAAATAACTGTGTAAAAATAGGTTGACTCAACAGAAAAAAAATGCAATTTGCGATGGTGATAAAAAGCTAAAAAGTTATCAAGTAGAAATGGGAAAGAGGCAATTAATCGCGAGATTACGAGTAAATAATAGCTTAATCTACAAAATAGTGATTGCAATAGGTCTCCTAGAGACGCTTTTTATAAACGAAGCCATCAGTTCAACGCTCGGTAATCTACAGCAGCAACAACCATGTGATAAGACGAGAAGAGTGTTTACAGATTCCTATGGGGAGATTAGTGATGGACCATCAGGATCTAATTATACACAGGTAAGTTTAAACTATGATAACATCCTCTTTTACTAATGAATTCCTACTTTCCGCAGGACTCCCACTGCGAATGGCTGATAAAAGCTAAAAATGACAGTCAATTTATCACGTTAGCATTTCGCAGCATGGGGACCGAGTGCTCCTATGACTACATTTTTATCTACGACGGAGATTCTTTTCGATCTCCGTTGCTGGGAAGTTTTAGCGGAAAAACTGAACCGCAACAAGTTGTCGCGAGTTCAGGAAATGTAAGCTAATTATCTCTTAATTACATAATTGTTCAATAATTGTATGAATAAACGCAATTTATTTTCTTTTCAGATGCTAATTTTGTTGTACAGCGACACAAATTACGTGTTAGATGGATTTAAAGCTGAATTTTCAGTGACAAATTGTCCAAACAACTGTACAAATCAAGGAAAGTGCGTTGGGCACGTTTGTGTTTGTCACGGGGATTGGGTTGGTAGTGATTGTAGTCAAGATGCTTGTCCAAATCGCTGTGGTTTTGCGGAGGAAAAAGGAGTTTGTTCACAAGATAGATGCCATTGTGTCAAGGTAATTTAATTTTTTTTTTAATTCGCGGCAACATAACAGTTTTTTTGCGATAAATCCTTATCAATATGTGTTATTGTAGCACATCGATTTAAAAATTAAATCTGGCCCAATCTGGCACCATATTTTGTGCCAATTGTTGTCCTCTGGTGAAAGTTGCTCCTTTTATAAATAGCCATATGGCCTCAACTTAGTTTTTATCATACTACCATACCATTTTCGGGCCTGAAACCCCTACGAACGAGTTCATGGACCCGTGTATGGAACGGTTCCATGAACCGGTTCACCCATAAAAAAATATTTAGCGTCAAGGTTTCACCAATTTCAAACAAGATTTTAAATACCCTGTAGTACCACGAATGGGTCCGTCGACCGGTCCATGGTAGTTAGGGTTCCATGAACGGGTCTAAATCGTATGGAAACTTTTTCGATGACAGTTCGGAAAAATTTTGAACAAGATTTTAAATATGAAAGAACGTTGGAAAATTATTTTTAAGGCTGAAATTGAATAATTAAGTTAAAAACTAAGTTTTCCAATCATTAATTCGTGATTTGAAGATAATTTTTGAAAAATGTGTTATGTTTTCCCGACTGCCCTTGTCTTGTGGCTTGATCGCTAACGCGTCTGCCTATCAACCAGAAGGGTACGGGTTCAAATCCGACCCGTGACGATTGAATCAACTTGCGTTTTTTCAGCGTTGTCGAGTTGGTAGATTGCTTTGTGTGCGCTATTATTAATGAATAATAGGGTATACAAGGTAATTTCCGACATGTATCGTCAGAGCCATGCTATCAAAAATATACTTGCTGCAAAAACTTAAGCATGGGATGGAAGGCGTTCGTGTCGAAGAGGTTAGTCAGTTTCCTCGTANCATCTACAGTTATATAACCTATGATTGTGTTGGTATATGTGTGTATGTCAGGTTAGTCAGTTTCCTTGCAATAAAAACTGAACATGACTTGATGGGCTCAATGAGCTGGTAACTCATTAGCATAACCATTAAAGTTGTGGTGGTTCGGAATCCACTATAAGCTGTAGGTCCACTAATACCTAGAAATTTCTCTGAAATATGAGGACTCGCCTGGTCCCAATAGGGTACTATAGGCCTTATTATATTATTATTATTATGTTTTCCCAAATTTTCCCGAAGATTTTGACCATGAAAACGACAGGGTATGAAGGAAACGTTTGAAAATTATTTTTATGGCTGAAATTGATCATTAAATAAAGATAAAAACTAAGCTTTTCGCTAATTTATTCATGATCTAAGAATTTAAAAAAAATACCTTTCTCAAATTTTAGAAAATATTTTCCCGTTTCTTTCCGAATATTCTGAACGTTGATACAACAAGCCCTGTCGTCCTGATGGTCAAAAGTTTTTGAAAAATATGGAAATATTTCAGGCGTTTTTTTTTTTTTAATTATCTTCAAATCGTGAATAAATGATGAGAAAACTTAGTTTTCTTCGTTATTATTCAATTTCATCCATAAAAATAATTTTCCATTTCTTTCATATTTAAAATCTTGTTTGAATTTTTTTTAACTGCCTGTCGTCAACAAAATTCCCACACGATTTGGACCCGTTCCCGTTCATGAACTAGTTCATGGAACCATACCATGAATGGGTACACGGAGATATTTCGAGATATTGAGGGTTTTTTTGTCAAAAAACGGAAATTTTTTGCTTCTTAAACCGCAATATCTTGAAAGTGTCTGGAAAAGTGGAATTTGAAAAGGCGGATCGGATTGCGGTAGGAGAAATGGGGAATACGAAAGGCGGAAAATCAAAATCGAAATGTGGAATACTGAAAGCCCGAAAATAACGAGAAGCTGACGAGTAGACCTTCGCTCCCAGGAGCTCGCTCGGTTTATTCGCCAGCCCCCGTTATTTTTGGACATTTGAGTTTATAGTCAAATCATAAATCTGTCCTGAAAAAGCTTTCTGCCGTCGTGCGTCTGTGTCCTCGATAATTGGAGTAATTCTCAACCGATTTGGCTGAAAGGTGGTGTGGAGGCTTTTCTCAACAAAAGTAAAGACGAGTTCATTAATGGGCCAAATCGGGCCACNGCTCATTCCGTTCATCAGAACTCAAGATTTCTGGAAAATTCTTGTGAATTTGTATGGAGGCTCCCAGACCCCGTGCCCCGATCTTGAGCTCTAATGATGGATCAAAGCTCAAATTTGGAACATAATCTTGTAGTAAGTACCCAAGTTCAGTTCCTATAAAAGTTTGACCCTAGGACATCAGGATCTGGGGGCTCCTATCTACAAGGAACTTCTAGATTTCTGGAGTTCTAGAGATCGAAATGAGCTCAAATTTGGAATATACGCTTTTGGTAGTATTCAAGAACAGTTCCTAAAAAAGTTTGATCCTGGCTTATCGGGAACTGAAGGCTCCGACTAACCGGACAATTCCAGAATTCTCGAGTTCTAGTGATCGGAATGAGCTGAAATTCGGAATATAAGCTTATGGCAAGTACCCAGCCCACTTAAGAGCCCATTTGAAGGAAAAGAAGTTTTGCCATAGTTTAGACTTGAATAATTTTTTAATTCTTTTCTAAAGAAGGGAAAACTCTAGGAAACACTATTTGGGCAAATGTTGTTCGGGCAAATATTATTCGGGCAAAAGTTTTCGGACAAAAGTTTTCAAGCAAATGTACGTACTGGACCCACCTAAGACATTGATTTATGCATAAAATAGCATAAATTGGGTACAAAATTATGAATAGAATTTATTTTTTCGAAATTGCTGGACAAAATATAGGAGAGGGCTGCTGCTCAAGAGGTTTGGGCCCTAATTTCCGAAATCGCTGGAATAAGACATGGGTCGGATGGTCAGTGAAATTATAATTTATCTTTAGATTGTTGTATACTTACTCACTTGTCTATGGCCTCTCTATGTGGGACTCAGCCAGACAATAGTATTTTTACATCTCATTCGATCCCTAGCGGTTGCTATAATTTCTCCCCATGCATCTTCACCCAACTCTGACATAACGGAACGGTCCCAAGTTTGGCGTGATCTGCCTCTGGATCGTGTTCCTTATTCCTACTATTTCTTAGAACAGAATATTGTAAAAAACTTTAGATTTTTTCAGAAATACCTATTCTTGTTCTCTTTTCATATTTCTATAAAAATCGCAAAAAATAATTTTATTCACTATTTTCTATCCTCAAATCATACATTTTAAAATTAAAATTTTCAGACAAACCTAAATTATTTCTCTCGTTATTCCAGGAATACTCCGGCCAGTCGTGCAGTCTCCACAAAACCTATCCGGTGCCAAACGAATGGCATTGGCTGTCCAACTCCAAAAACGGCCTCTCACCACGAGCCGCACACACCGCAATCTATTACAATAAAACAGATTCGCTGTACGTATTCGGGGGGTACAATTTGAACACCGTTCTAGACACTTTGAACATTTATCGCTTCGATAATAGCCAGTGGGAAGACGAGTGGGGCAAATCATTGAAAATGGCGCAATATCCTTCGAAACTAGATCGGAATTTGTTGAAAGCCGTTTTGTTTCAAGAAGATTCAAACAATGATTGGGGATTGAAGAAGGAGCCTACGTTCTTTAACAACATTTTGTACACTATTTCGGAAGGAAAATCGACGTTACGAGGAAAAAGAGAAGAATCGAATCGTAATGAGACGTTGAGGCCGTTTGGAAGGTATGGGCATGCAGCGAGCATTGTTGAAGATGGGTTTGTTGTTTACGGTGGGAAATTGTCAGGTGGTAAACTTTCAAATGAACTGTGGTTATACAACATATCAAACGGAGAATGGTCTTTACGAGCGGTAAATTCTACCTTTAAACCACCTCCACTAACACGACATACTTTGACACATGCTAACGGTGAATTGTATTTGTTTGGAGGAGGAATTGAGAACGGGGAATTTTCATCAAGTTTATTTAAAATAAAATTATCGTTAAATAAACAGGAAGAACAATGGAAAGAAGTGATTCCGAGAGGAGGAAAAACGCTGGATGTTCGTGTTGTCGCGCACACGACAGTTTACCATAAAGCTACGAATTCTTTAATTGTTTACGGTGGGGTTGTGGCGGGGGTGGCGAGATTTAGTAAACTATCGGACAGAATGTTCGCTTTCCAATTGGATAACAGGCATTGGACAGAAATTATGTATCCCCGAACCCCGTTGAGGGACGCTTACATTCCAAGAGAACGCGCTTTTCACTCGACAACAATAAACGGGAACTATTTGATAGTTTTTGGTGGATACACGCATCGGCACAATAAAGAAGAGATTTGTTACGATAACCAGATGTACCTTTACCATCTTGGCTGTCATACTTGGATCAATCAGGATGTGTTGGGAAACAATAAAAAGTCTCGTTACCCGAAACAACAAGGAGTTTTTGCACATGCCGCCGCAATTAAAAACGGAAATACTCTTTTCTTGGTCGGTGGCTACCACGGGAACGTCAACGGGGATTTGTTGGCTTACACACTTCCTCCAATGCTGATTGTTTCGAACGAAGAGACTTTTGAGCCGGAAGCGGCTTGTCCAAAACACGTTTCTGTTACAGAATGTTTGTCAGACCCGGAGTGTGGGTGGTGTTCGGCGGACGGCGTTTGTTACGGGCGGACGATTGGGGCAAATTGTACGACAAACCTCCAAACAACGCGATGCCCCGGAATTTGTCCCGCTTTAGGCGATTGTCATTCCTGCCTAATCCACGGTTCTAAAGAAAACGGGAGCTACAGGTCAATAGCAAACAAATTGGGGCTTGGAAGATGTACCTGGTGCGTCCAAAACGCTCGTTGTCATCACAAAGACGATAATTACGGGGTTTGTGGAGAAGACACGCCATCACAAGACCCTGGATGGTGGGGACTGAAAGGAACAGAAATTACGAAATCGGACAAATGTACCGAGTTGGACACGAGGCCGGGATTAACATTTTTGAAGTATTTACACCCCGTAAATTGGACAATGCCGGATCAAGTGACCATCGTGAACGCTACCATGGTTGATTTTAATGTCCCTTCAACAACAACGCAGACAGAACAAACTTTTACCGGGGAAATGGTGGCGAGATTGCTGGGGTTCATTCGTCCCCCTGTACTATGGGAAGGTTCCGGGGAAATGCTGCGGGTTTGTGCGAGTTTTTCACATGCAATTCTAAAAATGGCAAATGGGGGAAACATGACGCCCAACATGCTATCCTTAAAAGCAACAAAAATCGCAGCAAATATAACGGCAGGACAAACACAATGCGTGTTAGCACAATGGCCGAGTTTGGAACCCGTTCGAATCATGGTCGATTTCCAAGCTAAAAGAACGTTGGGAACAACGCTGCAGAGTCACCATCAGCTAAGTAAAATGGAACTGCAACACAACAGGAACAAGGAAAACGCTAAAGCGTTCACTTTTGAGTATTTAGAACCGTATTCTAACGGATCCTGCGGTTCCTACACGAACTGTCTCCACTGTTTATCCGATTCGTTGTGCGGATGGTGCGATTTGAACAACAAATGCATTTCTAGATTAGAAAAGGAGGCCATAGTTTGTATATTGGAAGACGATTGGAAATATTTGACGCTACAACCATCGCAATGTTCAAACTGCTCAAATTACATAACGTGTGATCAATGTATTAACTCTGGGTTGTGCGAATGGTGGGCGGAAGATGCGAGATGTTCGCGAAAAGGACGATCTCCTACCGCGGTTATTGAAATAAAAGAATGTCCGGCTCCTTGCTACAAAAGAAACAATTGTTCAACGTGTTTAAATGAGAAGGGACGTTGCGTGTGGTGCGAAGCAACAAATCAGTGCTTCAGTTTTTCTGTTTATACAAGCGAGTATCAGTTCGGGTTGTGTCGCGAGTGGTTGGATCAAACAATGCCGATGGTGCAGCAGGAAAGTGTTGGGAATTACGATAGCCAGCAGCAAATTCAACCGATACAGCAGTGTAAATCTTGTTCAGATCATCGGAACTGCTCGTCTTGTCTACAGTCTTTAAGTTGTGGATGGTGTTTTGACCACGAAAACCCAATTGAAGGCATTTGTATGCAGGGAGACTTTAACAGAAGCATGCATGATTGTGGTTCCGTTTTAAATACGACGTCAGATAAAGCGCAGTGGTCGTACGCTCAATGCCCTGACGTTGATGAATGCGGTTTGGGGCTACATGATTGCCATGAGCAAGCAATATGCACAAACACTCACGGTTCCTATAGTTGTCGGTGTAAGAAAGGTTTTGTTGGGGATGGAAGATTGTCGTGTTTACAAACTTGTTACGAAACATGCATGCACGGACATTGTTCCGGAGCTCCTGATTATAAATGTGAATGTGATTTGGGGTGGACCGGGATTGATTGTAACCAGAATTGTGGGTGCTACAACCACTCAACGTGTTTTGAAGAGATTGGAAAGTGCGACAAGTGCGTAAATTGGACAGAAGGAGAGTATTGTGAACGATGTAGTCCCGGGAGTTTTGGAAACGCAACCGCAGACGTTGGATGCAAGCCTTGCGATTGTAATTTGCACGGAAATGTAGCGTTGGGGATTTGTGATTCGAACACGGGAGAGTGTTATTGCCAAGACAACACGGAAGGACTAAAGTGCGAAGTTTGCAACAGGAATTTTTACGGCGACCCGAAAGATGGTGGACAATGTTATTACCAGTGCGCTTCCAGGGGAATACTAACTAATGCTGGACTACAAGGCTTAGGGTCATATCAATCCCACAAATCACTTTGGGGAGGAACAGAAACGCGAGAGTGTTTATGGATAATTAGCCCAGAAGACTCAAAAGGTATCAATTTAAAGAACACTGTGATTCAATTTGAGATTGAGAGTAACGAAATGAATGTGACGTGTGGCGAAAACGCCGTTTACGTCTACGATGGCCTTCCAGATTTAACAGGAATCGCACAACAAAAGCAACTACTTTCCATTTTCTGCAGTGAAGATAAATCGCCATGGCTTGCGGAAGCGCGATCTGGACATTTAACCGTTTACTACAAGCAAGGATCTTCGGGGCAAGGCTTTAACGCAATGTATTCAGTGCTAAGCTGTGAAACGAAAAGCTGCATCCATCCATACATCTGCTTGGATGAAAAGTGCGTTTGTCAGAAAGGTTTCGCCGGTCCACAATGCGCGATTGAAATCTGTCCTTCCGATTGTAATTCCCAATTAAAACAAGGAAAATGTGATCAAGGCTATGGAAGATGCATTTGCGCACAAGGATTCGGAGGATTAAATTGTTCGCAGAAAATTAAAACATCAAATATTGTATTTACCGAACTTTTCAATTCGTTATTAATCTCGGAAAACTTTGAGCATCTCCGAAAAACGCTGCCCAGATTCGGACATTCTTTAGTCGCTGATCGTCGTGGTTCTCTGTGGATGTTTGGAGGATACTCTTTATCGCACGGGCCACTAAACGACATTCGTCAATTTGACACAAAGAACAATACGTGGATGCAAGTGACTGTAGATTCAACTCCGGACGCTAAAATGCCGAAAGGACGATATTTCCACGCAGCCGAAATTGTCTATAGTAAACAGGCGATCTATATTTACGGAGGATTATCAAGAAACCAGTCTGAAAACATTGTTTTGAACGACTTTTGGCAATTCGGGCTTCAAAATCAAAGGTGGAGCGAGGTTGAAAAGGGACCGCCTCCGCTTTCCGGACACACTTTAACCTACATCAAAGATGCGGATAAAGAATACCTGCTTTTAATCGGAGGATTTTCAATAGAAAACGGAATACAGAATAACTTGTGGCAATTCAATTTGAGCACTAGTAAATGGGAAATTATAAATGCGACAGGAGCTGGACCAATCGGAATTTACGGACACAGCTCTGTCTACCATTCCCAATCTCAAATCGTCTACGTTTTTGGTGGAATTGACTTTGTAAACGGAAAAAGTGAACCTTCAAACAAACTGTACGCTCTAAACTGCACAAAACTGTCGTGGAGTGAACTACCAGTCTTCTCGGAACTAAATCGACCTTCAGATCTTCTCCCAAGAGCACGTTTTCTGCACTCCGCCATTACAACGGAGAACTACATGGTAATTTTTGGAGGACAAACATTCCCCTTCAACTCTTCGGACGTCATGATTGCTTACGTTTACAAATGTAATCAGTGGATCAGACTAACGGAAGACGTGGCCATTATTGGTAATATTTCCTCCCCAACATATGCTCAAGCGATGACGCAAGACGTTGATAATAGCGCAATTTATGTTGTCGGAGGATGGGACGGTAGTACTCAAAGTCGTGTAACTAAAATTAACCTTCCCGAAGACCTCTGCGAGCTCTGGAGTAGCGGAAAATTCTTATGTCGTCACTTTATCGGGTGCAGCTATTGCGCTGTAACCCCAAAAGAAGAGCATTCGTCCCATTGTTTCTCCTATGATCGTTCAGAGATTTGCTACGGACACAATGGAACATTAATCTCAATAAACCGAGGGGCGGAGTGTAATGCGGCGTGGATTGGTTCAAGAAACTGTTCGGCCTTTGAAACGTGCACGACTTGTTTGGCGTCGTGGCCTTCTCATTTGGAAAAATCCCCGATTTGCCGCTGGTGTGAAGGTTGTGGGAATAAAGGGAAGTGTATTTCTGCACAATCAGATTGTACTAAGGAGCGGAAATGCGTTGTAAATCAGACAAGTGTTGACTTTGTAACGGAATGTCCATCTTTAAAATGTGCAGCGACAGATTGTGAAAGTTGTGTGGCTTCAGAAAATTGCATATGGAGTGAAAAATGCGGGATGAAAAGTAATGAGACGATTAAAACACCTTGTCCTTCAAGATGCAACAACTATAAAGATTGCGAAACTTGTCTTTCGGGACATAGTAGTGAAGGAGGATGGAGTGAATGCAAATGGTCGACGCAAATGAACGAATGCATTTCCCCGTCATACCAACCGTTGTATTGTTCGGGAGGAAATTGCGGACTAGTTTTAACGCCATCTGAAAAAGATTATTGCCCAGAACCGTGCAACGCTTACACACAATGCTCATCTTGTCTGCGACACGCTCATTGCGGATGGTGTGCGAAAAATGGAACTGAAGGAGAAGGTGTTTGTACTGAGGGATCACTAGACAGCCCAACAGAATATCCTGCAGCTTCAACATGCGATGTTATCTACAAAAGCAAGTTCAACACCACATCTTACGATAAATTCACGTGGAACTACGTAAGATGCCCGCCGGAAAATGAATGTTCGAACAATCATCATAACTGCAACCCGAAATCAGAGCGCTGCGTCGATTTGAATTACGGATACGAATGCCAATGCGGAGAAGGGTATAAAGCTGATGGAACTGGCGAATGTGTCCCAGTTTGTAAACAAGGATGCGTTCGAGGAGCTTGCGTCGAACCAAACGAATGTAAATGTGATTTTGGGTACGTTGGAGCCAACTGTAGTATTCAGTGTCAGTGTAACGGGCATTCAAATTGCGCTGGTCCCGATAAACTGGATGAGTGTCTAAAGTGCCATAACCATACGCTTGGAGATCAATGCGAGAAATGTATGCCTCTTTTCGTTGGAGATCCTAAGAATAACGGGGAATGTGTTCCGTGCATTCAATACTGCAACGGACATACAGATCTTTGTATATCTAAAGAAATGGAAGCACCTGTTCGCAATATGACCCGTTCAGAACTGGAAAACTATTTGAAAGAAGGACCTGCATCTGATGCAATTTGTCTGAAATGCGCCAATAGAACGGATGGAGATCGTTGCGAAACTTGTATTCTTGGAAATTTCCGCGGAACTTCCGTCGCAACAGAACCATGTCGACCTTGTGAATGTCACGGGCACGGGGATGTTTGCGATCCTGTAACTGGGGAAAAGTGTAATTGTGGAAATAATACTGAAAGTGACAATACTTGTTCTGCGAAACTGGGAAAGAATTCCGCGTACGTTTGCTGGATGATGCAGTGTGCAAAGTGCAAGGATTCTTACAATGGGAGACCGACAAATGGGCATCAATGCTACAAACAGATCACGGTGGAGTCAAAAATGTGCTTTGATGCGAAAACTATTGGTAAGTACTTTTATTAATAACATTTTTTTATAAATATAAGGTTATATTTGCTTATTCTTATTATTAAATTGAATTAATCGTGTCAAAGTGTACTCAACCGAAGGTATCTGCGTCTTGTGGTCCATGTCCGGGTTGCCTGGAGTGTTTGATTCAAACTCGTAGGCCACAATTCTGTTGACGAACGTTAGAAGTTTAATCAAATCGTGTTCAAACGCTTTATCGTTAAGCACTCTACAAAGAGCTTGAACAAACCAGCTTCCTTTCAAAGTATTTCTCCACGCAAAATATCCTGGAACTGTTGAGTATGCAAACAAAAAGTCTGCTTGTTTTGGCAGTCGATACATTTGTTCATCCTTGCTAACTCCATCAGTCTCTAAACGGGCTTTAAGTAATTGTCCAGAATCAAAATTATCACCTCGGCATGCTTGAATGATGAATAACTTCGGTTTTCCGGCTAACGTAGGGCATTTATCAGCTGTGAATGGGTTGCAAATTTTATCAATTTGGTATTTTTTATCATAAGCGTACAGGTGACCTAAATCTCCATGTGAAAGTACGGCAATTAGTAAGCAATCGTTGTCGGAATGATCTTTTAAGGCGGCTAGAAAGTTAAAAAAAAATCATTTATAGAAGTAGGATTTCAATAAAATTTAGATGAAATGAAATGGCTATTCTGAGAACCGGTTAGGTAAATGAAAGTCTTGTAAATATTTCCGAGAAATTTAGACAGATTATTGTACAAACGCAAAAGTCATATCTCTTATCATTTCGTTCTAATTTTTCTGTAATTAAAAGAAACAGAAAGGTATTTAACTTATTTTGCCGAAAATGATTATTTTTGCTAAAAATAGATGACTTTTGGCAGAAAAATGTAGATGAAATTAATTTTTGGTCCATATTGACAAATTTCAAATGGTCACTCAGAGTGGCCCTCTGAAAAAACAATATCTTGCGACATTTAGACGAAATAAAAATTGCATAGAAAAAGGTCTTTGAAAAAAGGGTGCATTATGTGGGGTTTTTAATTATCGGCAAAAAACTTTCTTCTAGGAAAAAGGGTGCATTGTGTGCAAAAATATTTATTTTACTGTATCGTAATCACTTAAAACAATTCTTTGAAAATAGGGTGCATTATGTGGGGTTTTATATTTATCGGTAAAAATAACTTTCTTTAACTAAAACTCATAATCAAATAATATAATATGGAAAATATTAATTTTACTGTATCGCAATCAATGAAAATATTCTTTGAAAAAAGGGTGCATTATGTGGGGTTTTCTTATTAAAAATAAGTTATAAATTTAATAATGTTTATTTCGGCCAAATGTCCAAACACATGGCCATATGTCCCAACTCCCAACCCCTCGCCGGGGCTAGTCAGTGGGTCGGCCCAATTTCTTTACGCAATTTCCATATTCCCCGATCAATCGGTATCATCACTTCGCAAGAATGGTCTGAATTGGGCATTTATCATCGACTCGATCCATCAAACCGTCAGGAGAATTTGGGGTCATCCNAAATCAAAAGGCAGAACTTTCATAAGGCGGAAAGCTCATAAGGCGGGAAACTCAAAAGGCAGAAAACTCGAAAGGCCAAAAATATCGGGGGCCCGTTAAAAAATAACGGGGCCCCCGTTATTTTTGGCCTTTCCGAGTTTATAAATCATGGCATTCAATAAAATAACAAATTAAGCATTCGTACCAATTTTGAGCTCAATTTGACC
>JXPH01045315.1:2218-12663 GCA_001014845.1 Mochlonyx cinctipes | reverse complement strand
ATCGGAAATTACCTTGTTTACTCTATTATTCATTAATAATAGCACACGTAAAGCATCTACCTTCTCGACAATGATGAAGAACGCAAGTTAATTCGTCGCAAGTTTAATCGTCACGCGTCGGATTTGAACCCGCACCTTTGTGGTTGATAGGCAGACGCTCTACTTCAAACTACTGTTCCCATTGGCACCCTAGAAGGCCACATCTTTTTTTCTAAGGGGTAAAACACTAATTTTCTTCCTATTTGATGTTGGAAACAATTTTCTTTTTCTTTTGAATTATTTTTATGATCGAAATTATCTAATTGTAATTTTGTTATTAAAAGTAAATGAAACCCAGATAAAACAGTGCCCCCATCTAGGGTTCGATTGGTATAAGGCGGTCTTTTATTCGTGTCATTTGTTTGACGTAGAACCAATTAGGAATTTTTTTATCGCTTTCATAAACAAATTTCTTCAATAAAGCTTAATGTGTAAAGGCGGAAATTTATCATGGAAATTTTCCGGGAGAAATTTTTCGATAAAAATACCTTATGAAACATGTTTTAATGTTTAATGTGATGCACAATATGATGTTCCCAGAATAGCCGACCTCGTCCGATTTTGAGTTTGACCCCCTCAAGAGTTTCGTCTTGCTATTTTATGCTTCCTCCAAAATTTTGAGCCCGATCGGATGAAATTTGGGACGTGCTACCGGCCAAAAACCGTCAAAAAAGAGGTTACGACCAAAAAAAATAATGCTGAACTCTTTTTTAAGCCTTAATCACCTAAATTATTTGAAATACATTAAAAAATAATTTTTCTTCTTGTTTTTGTGGATGTGGTTTACTGTCCTCTTGGTATGGCCCGAAACAGGAGAAAAAAACACCTATTTTCAGTTATATGCTGGCTAATTTTTTATGTGCAAGTCGATTTGGGTGAAAATTTCAGGAGAGTAGCTATTTATTGTATCAATATTTTCTGAAATTATTAGTTCAATCGGTCAAGTGGTTCTATAGAGACAGGGCTGGGAACATACAAACCCCTTAAAAATTCAAGGTAGCTTCGGTTTAAGTCATCCGATTAAGCTGAAAATTGACAAATAAGTTTTTTTAGTACACACATTAATCTGAAACTCTTGAAGCTTAATTGGTCAAAGGCTACTATGGGCTCATGTACGAAAGTAATTGAATTTATGAGTTTTTATAATTCCATGGTCCAAGGTCCAAATAGCTCAAAATTAGCATGGATGCTTAATTTGCTATTTTATTGAAGCTCTGAATTTTTGAGCCAAATCGGTTGAAGGCTTCTATAGGCTCCAATACAAAGGTACTCATAAAAATGTAATAAAATTGTATTTTAGTGGCTCAAACCCATTTCTCGATTTCGGTTGAATGGAACAGATTTTTGCCCTCAAATGTGTTCTTAAATAAAATAAGCAGATCTATTACAATACTCTAGACTTTAACTTTACTAGTTGAAGGAAATGTTTCGATTGTTGGGTGTAGTTTAGCAGTACACCCTTAAATACTGAGTTAAAGAGGTTTGAGTTGAAAATTTCCTGAACCTCAGATCAAATCATCTGATGTTCAGGTCAATAACCTCAGGAAAATTTTATCCCGCAGCAGTCAGCTGATAAAAGTTCGGGAAAAAAGTGAAGTGTCTATAATTTGATCAATGTTTTGCTTCCACCTGCTGAGGTGGAAACGATCCGTTTTTGAGGGAAGAGAACAAAGAGCCAGTATAAGACGGAGGTTATACAGGAAGATAGTGAAGGGGCCACATCATCTCATTCATTGGATGGATGGATTTGTAAGTGGGGTGGGTGGCCAGAGAAGCCGACCAAACCAGAAACTCGCACCTCACCTCACCTCATTCATTACTCGATTTTTGAAATAAATATGAAATATTTGTATAAGAACCATTACACGTAACTTTTTTACCCGAACTTTTATCTGCTGGCTGGCTGAATATCAGATGATTTGATCTGAGGTTTTCGATTTCGATATCTTTGGAGAAAGGAATTGACAAAATTCACAATCGACAATCGACAAACCGACACACAGACACCCACCCAATTTCGATTGCAAATGACTTCGAGAGGTCCGAAACGTATTTTAAACGAGAAATGATCGATTTCATTTTTTTGACTAATTACTATACTTTAAAATTTTCAAAGAAAATTTAAAGAAAATATAGTTGGTTTGAGATTTCAAAAAATAAACAAAAATGTAGCCACAAAATATGAATGTGTCAAAACAAACGTGTTGGATGTTGGTGTATGTGATGTGCCCAGAGTGCAGCCATGATACAAAATGAAATTGGAAGCTGAGAGACGCGCATGTGTTCCAGTTTCTGTTTCCCCAACATAGAATGGAGCATAAATCTACACATTGTTAACATCGTCATACATAAAAAATGAAAACGTCCCCCCTGAAAACTTGTTCTCTCGTTAAAATTCGAATGATATTTTTGACAAACAAGGGTGAAAAGTCGTCTAAATTTTATCGAATTTATCCCCTACACTTATTACAGTAGAAAATAAAACAAAAGGTAGGGATCGGCGTGGAGGTGGAGGAGGGGAGGGGGAAAGAGGGAGATTTTGGAGTGGAGTTCAATTGCCAGAAAATCGTTCATATTTTTCTCAAAAAAAACATGTCTCTGCATCAAATAGAATTAAATTGGAAAATCCTTTTTAATATCCTTCAAAAAAGGGGTTTAATTTAAAATCCTTTTTGCTCATTAACATGCTTTTTAAAGATTTTACAACCTCAGAATTTTAATTTGATTTTAATTTTCAGTTTTTGGGGTTCTTTTTTCGTTTCTGCTTCTCTACACTTGGCTTGATGGGAAAAGGATTTGTTTTTCAATCTTGTAAAATCGTTTTGTTAATGTTTAATTAAGTCTTTTTTATAAGCTTCGCTTTGGGGGTATTTTGTTTATTGGGGCCGTCGGTTTTCTAAATTAATTGAAAGTTTATTCTTATTTTTGTGTACAAAAATCAAAATGTTGTCATGCGTTGCAAGGTATTTCGAAGTAGGTTTTCTTACGTACGTTTTCTAAAGTGAGGTGTTCCTGCATCCTACCGGGGTCAAGTGGCTGTCCCGTAGAGTATGTAGATAAAGGTAGTTTTTGCGACCGACTTCCTTCGATTTTCGGCTAACACCCTTAGAAGTTTTATTTTTCAAAGAAAATAACTAACAGAATTTTTGAGCCTGATCGGTGAAAGTAACTGAATCTACCAGTTTTTAAGCTCTAACTTGGTGGTCCATATCCCGTTTGTACCCAAAATTGGTATGGATGTCGCCTATCGATCGGCGGGAAGGTGTTAAAAACGAAGTAAATTCAGCTCAAAGTAACGATTGCCGCAAAGAGCCCATGAAACGATTTAATATGTAATAGACAAGAAAGTGAAACGGGGAATCATAAATTGCAGGAGAAAACAGATAGATGCAATGGCACGACTAATACAACATCACAAAGAAAATTGCAGTTACTAACCGTAGCAGTAGCGTTTTAGTAAAAGATAAGAACGAGCTGCTGTTGGCCAATGTTGAAGATCATTTACGTAGGTGGCGTGAGCTCTTTTCAGAAGTTGAAGTACCAGAAGTGAGGGCAAAGAGACAGCTTCCGATTAGAATAGGTCTACCTACCTTAACCGAGATCATTGCCTTCATCCGATCTTTAAAGAATGGTAAAGCAACTGGAAGAGATAATATCACTGCTGAGGTCGTGAAAGCGGATATTACCCTCGTTCTAACGACACTCCATCCTCTGTTTCAGAAATTTGGGAGCAATTGTCATTTCTCCAGGACTGGCAAGAGGGCATTATTGTGAAATTGCCGAAGAAAGGAGATTTGAACGATTGTAATAATTGGCGCGGCATTAATATCCTTTGTGTCGTGATGTCAGTGTTTTCTAGGATATTTCTGATTTGTATACTAGAGATGAAAGACAAATTACTTCGTCCTGGACAGGCAGGTTTCAGACCCCAGAAGTATTGCATCGATCAATNTTTTCTAGGATAATTCTGGATCGTATAGTAGAGATGATAGATAAACTGCTTCGTCCTGAACAGGCAGGTTTCAGAGCCCAGAAGTCCTGCATCGACCAAATCAACACCTTACGAATCATCATAGAGCAATCAGTCGAGATGCGCTCCCCATTGTATCTCCTGTTCATCGATTACGAAAAAGCATTCGATTCCCTAGATAGAGAATGCATATGGGCTGAATTGAAAAACTTGGGTGTACCCAATAAAATCATATCCCTGATACGCAAGAGTTATGAGGGTTTCAAATGTAGAGTACTTCACGACACCAACTTGTCTGAACCCTTTGAGACACTTTCGGGTGTCAGACAAAGCTGTTTGTTGACGCCGCTGGTGTTTCTTGTCATTCTAGATTTAGGAGTGATACCAGCAACAAAAAAACAACGCACGAGGAATCATTTGGGACCCCCTCATACTGCAAGAGAGATCATTAGATTTTGCTGGCGATAAACGTGAGCTAGCACATAAGCTAGTGGACATGGACAGGCAACATTAAGTGAACGACCTAGGACGAGAGTCTGCTAAAGTTGGGCTGAAAATAAACGTTAGCAAGACCCCAATCTTCCCCTAATGCTCGCCAACAACCCCTTAGAGCGAGTAACGCAATTCCACTATCTCGGAAGTATTGTTAGCGAAGATGGCGATGCAACTAAAGATGTTGAAACCAGGATTAAAAAAGGGCGTGGTGCATTCATCGTCCTTAATCGTAGATGGCGCTCTTCGATCTATAGCACCAGAACTAAAATCAACATATTTAGGTCATGCGTACTGTCTGTATTGTTATATGGTTGTGAGACCTGGCTCGTTACAGAGGAAATAAAACGAAAAATACAAGTCTTCGTCAATCGTTGTCTTCGCAAAATCCTACGTATCTTTTGGCCACGCCGCATTACTAATGAAAAATTGTGGCAAAGAACTAAACAGAAGGCTATCAATCTTGAGATACGTAGGAGAAAATTTGGTTGGATTGGGGATTGTACAACCCACAAGGTAGCAGAAGAAGAGGACGACCGAAAAACACCTGGCGTCGCTCAATGCTGGCGGAAGCTAATGCTTGGACAGCTCAGAGTAGCAGCTCTTTGTTTGACAACTCCGACGTACGAGATGGCGACTTTTTATTGATGGCCTAATGCTCTTAGAGGCAGTTCAGCGTTGCATAAGGCAAAAATTAGGTAAGTAAGTAATCAAGTGTGGAATAGATTTTAAAATGCCTTAAGCATATTTCAGTGGAAATTTAGTTGAATTGAATCAATAAAATGTCTTTTTATTATTTATATCCTAAAAAGCCTGAACAGGATCCAGTAGAAGATAAATAAAACTTTTGAACTCGCTTTTGAAGGGGTGAGCTGAAAATCATCCTAATGTGGGTAGGTATCCACAAATTTTGCTAGTGTTCGAATGAACTTTCAATTTCATTGGCATTCTGCAGTATTTCCGGGTGTTGCCAAATATTGCCGGGTATCACCGGTTATGGTAGAATGTTTTTAAAGAGAATTAAAATGTCTAGAAATGATAGCGAGTGTTAATCCTATTGTTAAGGCGTTGCACTGACATTTTTGACCGTTAATTTTTTTGTCTGAGCTAAAACATTCGATTTCCAACATTACAACATAAGATTTCTTACTATTCGCAGTTACAGCATCATAAATCATGTAGTCCGTTTGAAATTAAGAAGAAAAATGTCCCTGGAACAAAATAAAAATCCTTTTTCTCCCTTAAAATTAAAGAACGATTGAATAATTTCAAATCTGAGTGAACACACTTTATTCCTTGCATTATTTATGTTTTATTGATGTAAATCTCGTCCTTTTCTACATTAAATAAGATTTAGTTTAAGAGAGAATGTATTTCAAGAGTTTAAAAGAAAGACGATGGAAAAGGGTTGATGAGAAGAAAGGGATGTTCAGTGACCGTAAAATAATTTTGGTGCTGTAAACGGTTTACGAAAGATTATGAAAGGTGTGAATATTTAAAACCAAAATCATGCTTAAATTACCAATTAGGGATTTGGAATGACACCCAATGCGCCCTCCACCTTCCCCCAACCAACTAATCACACAATACCCAATTTCTAATTTACGTGATAATTTAATCAATTATTCATAAATGCTCAAATCATCTCGCACTAAATTGCTACATCCACAAATAATAAATGGGATCCCATCATCCTATTTATGCATATTATGCGAAAAGGATATTTAATATTTATACGTAATCAACAAATAAATTATGGACAACCGAGAGGATGGAAATTTTCAATTTGCACGATGCAGATGCTGTTATTTTAACCGCAAAACGATTCCGAAATCGATCCAATGTGTAAATGAGAAGTATAGTGTATGGAATGGGACTAAATCCTTCGCAATGTGTAATGGATATTTGATGGGGACTATACTGGACTGGACTGTGTGTATGGTGGTATTAAAATCAATCAGAAGAAGGGGACCGGATCAACAAACTATAAACAAACACCACGAAAACACGATTTGTGATTGTAATTTGTTGGCGATCTCCTCTTGTCGGTGGTTTGACACGGCCATCGTTATTACATCCAGTTTTTGGGGTTGGTTTTAGTGTTGATACTGTAATTATTTTCATCGTCGTCCGCAGCATTCGCAAAATATATGAGAGTTCAGAGAGATATTATGTTGCGGAGATGCAAGTAGCAACATATAATTGATGTTTATAATTATAAGTAATTAGGCATAATTGATTATTTGCTTTGATGTGGAGTTTAATACGAGTGTGTGTTGTATGTATCGACACCATCGTTCATTCATTCATGAATGGATGGATGAAGACTTAATGGCTCTTGTTGATCTTTCATTAATCGATTATGGATACGAGTATAGAGTACATCATTTATTACTATCAGCATCATCATACATCATCATAGAAAATTGCGGTATAATGGAAGGATTAAAAAACAAAGAGGCTTTCTATTCTGTAATTCACATAGGTGTTCAGAGTGAAGCAACACTCATCACTGAGATAGACTGTTTCTCTTTGCATTGATATCACTCCTACTTAATTTCTGAGTATGCCTACTCTAGGTATCTCACTTCTGATAGTTCTATCCCCCACTACACTAAAAACTCCAGTAAATTTAAAGAGTAAAAAAAATATGCTCGCTAAAGGGCCAACTATTAAGTTTGAATAAGAGTCTCTGATAAGGGAACAAAAAAAAATTTTTTTTGGTTTTTTCTCATACGTGCTATAACCGGTTAAAACAACATGCTAAAACAGGTACGCCACTCTTATCGCTGTTTTCACCGGTGGTGTATCTTACTCGTGAAAACAGGTACACGCAGAAAACACTTGTTAGATTTAAACAAGAAAAGCTCCCAAGCAGGTTCTTAGTTGGCGCTAACAGGTTAACCTTCTTGCGGCTAAGAAGTTATTGTTAACCCCAAACAAGATCCTGCTTGCCGCAAAAGTTGATATTTGTTGAAACATTTTTTTGACTTGTTAGCTTCAAACAGGACCTTGAATGCAACTCGATTTCTTGTTAGTAATCAACAAGATGACTTGTTAGTGCTAAACAGGATCCTGGTAAAAAAAAATCTGTACAAATCCCCAATAAGATCCTGTTTACCACTAACAAGTCATCTTGTTGAATACTAACAAGAAATCGAGTCAAAAACAAGATCCTGTTTGAAGCTAACAAGTCAAACAAGATCCTGTTAGCCCAAGAATGTTTCAACAAGTATCACCATTTGCAGCAAGCAGGATCTTGTTAAGAATTAACAATAACTTCTTAGCCGCAAGAAGGTTAACCTGTTAGCGCCAACTAAGAACCTGCTTGAGAGCCTTTCTTGCTTAAATTTACGACACTAACCAGAAAAAACAGGTAGGCCACCCTCCTACCTGTCACAACGGTGCATCTATCATGCTTTTGCACTGCGATAGGTTCGAAGAAACCCTTTACCTGTTTAACCTGGTTGATTTTACCAGTCGACAACTCATATGACCTGAGAAGCACTTTTAAAGATACCGATTATTTTTGCTGAGTGATGTGTTTTAGGATCTTCAGCGGTCATTGTCTGTCTTGGTACATATTTTTCAAATTTGTAAAAAGTTATGGCTATTTTGGCATACATTTTTTCTCACAACATTCCACCTGTATTTCTAAACTTTGACTAAAGGAGATAGGGGTCGGCTACGTTACGTTTGGTGATTTCATGTATCACAGGCTATTGTAAACTATATGATTACTTCCACAAGATAAGGCTTGTCCGTATTAAACTTTGTTGGTTCTGTTTCCTAGACACCGAATAACCATTCCTTAGAATAAGTAACTGCCCAGCTTTTGTCAACAAGCATAGTCACTGCATTCTTGGTTTAATTGAAGCATTAATATCTGCAAATTCATAAGTGTTTGAAAACTGCCTTTAAATGATCTATTTTGATTCACCTTTTTGTCCTTTGCTATCCACCATCCGCTTCCTAAGTTTCTTTCTCGGCAGGGATTTAAGTACAAAGTGTCCAACTAGAGATGTATAAGATGGCCTCGAACGATTACTAACACTGAATTATGGCAGCAATGTGATATGATCAGTATGGAGATAGAAATTAGGCAGCGTAAACTTGGATGGATCGGCCACGTGCTCCGAAGGGACCCAACGGAGCCCGGATCAGTAGCTAAAAAAGCTTTGGAGTACTGTCCTCAGAAAGAAACCAGATTCAGAGGCAGACCTCACTGCGAGAGGAAGGTTTTATTCGTTAATCAACATCTGGCACTCAAGCCTCATATAAAAAAACAAGCTTCAATTATTCCGAAGCCTTGTATTATCCACACTGCTGTACGCGCCCGAGACTTGAAAAGTGACTGATTCAGCCACCAATGAAATTCAGACATTTGTCAAACGATGTCTGCGGCAAATTCTGTGGATAAGATGGCCTGGAAGGATTACTAACATAGAATTATGGCAGCTATGTGGTATGACTAGTATAGAGACAGAAATCAAGCGACGTGCTTCGAAGAGATACAACGGAACCCGAATCTATAGCAAAAGAAGATTTGTAGTACTGTTCTTGGGAAGCAACTCGTTCCACAGGCAGACCACTCCAAACTTGGTGCCGTTCCGTTAAGTAAGAGTTGAGTGTACGCAATGATGAATGGGATGACATTATAGCAACCGAATCGAACGGGATGGAAAAACACAACTAACTGACTGGGTCCCACAAGGGACCATAGGCCATAATTATGTTAGTATGAAGGATGTTCGGGAGTATGTGGTGCGCACTGAGCGACACTTTTAGTGTCAAGAGCTCAGCTGTTCCAGTGATCCAAACTATTTTCAAACATGCGTCAATCAGAATAATGTGCGTATTACAGTTGGACCTCCGTATTCAATGTCCTTATTATTGTAACTACAATACCTTTGTCAGATTAACTACAACTACAGATTTCAACATATAAAAATGATTTAAAGCAGTTACTCAAAGAACCGTAAATCTATCAGGCAATTTTCATCAAACAACCTTCTTCAAACCCCATTTCTCCACCTAAACCCCCGGTAAACCGAAGACATTTTATTACAAATAACCCAACACTCGGCACATTTATCTATTTCTCTATAAATTAGCTTCCCTTCTTCAAAGTCTATTTCATTCCTCCTACATTTTCTCCGTAAAAGGAGCAATAAATGGCATATCAAAAATTTATCAGTAAACATCTCTCAATTTACAAAGAAAATTTTAAACAGGAAATTGAGATTCTGAGACGAGAGGGAGATGCACGTTTATTTTATTTTCTTGTTGACATTGCATAAGATGAAATTGATATATTTGCAATCTATCTTGAGATAATTTAATAATTAATTAATTAAAAAATTTATTTGCAGTTAAAGACATGAACGACTTGGATCAGGATGATATGTGCGATGACACGATGGGGAGCGATATGGATGACCATGCGAGCGAGACAGATTCGAAAAAGGATGGAACGTCGAGTAGATCTGGGGATGGGAAGCAAGGCAGCAGCTCCAAGCCTAGGAGGTACATGTACTGATCCGCCATTTTTAAAACAATATTTTTTAATTCTTCTTGTTTTCTTTAAATTTTCAGGGCGAGAACCGCATTTACGTACGAGCAGCTGGTTTCTCTAGAGAATAAGTTTAAGACGACAAGATATTTGTCGGTTTGTGAAAGATTGAATTTGGCGCTGAGTTTGAGTCTGACAGAGACACAAGTAAGCTTCATTGAAACAAAATTTTATTCATTTTTATTTATTTTATTTTTATTGAAGGTAAAAATATGGTTTCAAAATCGTCGTACAAAATGGAAGAAACAAAACCCTGGAATGGACGTCAACAGCCCCACAGTCCCGCCTCCAAACGGTGGAGGTTCTTTTGGTCCTGGATCATATGCTGGAAGCCTACTGTACCCACATGCTGTTCCTTACCCACCATATGGA
>JXPH01045248.1:0-12516 GCA_001014845.1 Mochlonyx cinctipes | reverse complement strand
TTTATTTTGAAAAATAATTGAAAATAGTAGAATATTTTGTCATTTTTTCTACTCAACTAGATACAAGCTGCCAAAAAATAAAATATAAATTAAAATTATTCGATTTGGACATTTGTTCTACCCTCCTATTTAGTCTACCCTTGCTGCGGCCTTTCAAAGTCGACAAGCCGATTTTAATAAAAAATATCTATCAGTCTAATTTTGTCGAGTAGAAAAAAAATTCTACTATGTTAATTATTTTTCAAAAATAATTAGATTTACATACCATATCGTTTTCCTGTCATCATCTGCATCCCATGTTATTTGTAAGGTTTTGTTTTTTCGCAAGGGCCACCCTTTATTTGTGAGGTTCTATAGTTTTTCTTTGTTTCTTTGAAGGGTTTCCCTTCATTTGTAAGGTTCTGTGTGTTTTTGGTTCTGGTATGTGCTATATACATATAGCTAATTTTTTGTGTGTTTCCCGCGGTTGAATAAAAGAGAACCACGTGCAAGTACCAAAAATAGTTTTTTTTTTAAATAGAGAGAAATTTTTAATTTTTTTAAAAACATTTCTTAAATGGATTTCGACGTAAAATTTATCATTTAGCACGGTTTTTGGAGGGTCAATTTACCCACCTATTCCATACGCAGAAACAAGAACGGAATTTTTTTTTAGGAAATTTCGGAATTTTTGGGTGATCAATAAGTATTTGAAAAAAAAGTATTTCTGATTAATATTTGGACCCAAAACGGTATAATATCCTAAGTGTCCTCCGATCGGCTTCAAAATTTTAACGGCGGTATAGATCCAAAAAAGAAAACTTTAGGGCGATGTAACGCCTTTGACATGGGTTTGAGTAGCCACCGATTACCTCAGCCCTTATTTATTTGGAGCGCCAAGTACTCGGAAGGAAGTGGAAAACCTAGGTGAACGACGTTATCTGGAATATTCCGCTCGCGAAAACCGCAATAACTCCAAAACGGTTGAGGTACTAATTATGCCGTAAGTGGTACTAACTAGTACTAATTAGGTACTAAATATTTGGAAGTTTTGAGATCAATTGGACAACCTTTGTTCGCCGTCGGAATTGACATTGTTTTCCTTACTTCTATCATGTCCTTTTTTGATCAACAAACTGTGTAAGCTGCTCTCCTTTTGTTTCACAGCGTTGTCGCGTTTTAGATGATGATAAGAAAAATATGGAAAGAGAAACTTGGTCTTCTTGGATGACCACATGCACTTCCCTGCTTACCATCGCTAATCCAAGGTAAATAGCGTAATTTAAATTTTTAATAAATAATAATGCGATATTGCCTTCATTTCAAACGTGGTCCCGGTCGTTTCAATCCTGAAACGTTACAGGGAATAAATAAAAAAATGTGGAGTCGGTTATACTAGGGCAACCCTTATAGATGCGAGAAAGAAAAGCTGAAATTAAATAATAAAAATTGCCCTAGCCATCCTAATTGTGGACCCCTTTTGAAATTTATATCTAAAAGACTTATGTTCCTGATATGTTTAAACTAGTATACCATATTTACAAGATCTTTTTTTGTACTCTTGTTTAGAATCAAAGGCTTCAATTAAGAGATATAAAAGTGAGGTTGGAAATATGGTTTCGTCATTATAGGCGTCAAAAATATACTAACTACCCTACCACGAAGTTCATGTGGTTTTATACATTTGCCATCTATGTAAAAACTAATGTAACTTAAAATTTTACGTTATATCTATCCAATAGAAATATAATTCCATAGAGCGCTAGAACTTGACAGTTCTCATACTTTATACTGTCCTCGTCATGGTTGCTGTCAAAAAAACACTTACTAAAATTCGTATTAGAATTTTTTTTAAATTCCAATTTGAAATGATTAAAATTTGCAATGTGCATCAAACTAAAGGTACTTTTACTGTTTCTATCTTTTTCTTTTTCAAAGTAGCGAAAGTGAGAGTGAAAGAGATCATTGCAAACTAATCGACAGCAACAATGTCGAGGACAGTAGAAAGTATGAGAACTGTCAAGCTCTAGCATTCTACTGAATTATATTTCTATTTTTAGAATGTTTAGAAATTTTGTGTTTAAAAATTTAGGAAATATTAGCTGAAAATTTGAAAAAAGTACTCAACATTATAAAGTTTAAGTAGCTTAATTTTTGTTTTAGAAAATTATTAAAATTTTAAAAAAGTTCAGAAAGTTTGTCATACAGAATATTTAAAACATATACTGCAAAAATTTATGAAGCTCCAAAAATTCAAACAGTTTCAAAACATTGTAAAATGTTTAAATGTTTTAAACAAAATGTTGTACACTGCAAGTTGGTTGACAAAGCTCAAAATCCAAATTCTTTTGAGCTTTTTCAACATGTTTCTATTTCTCCTTTGAAAATTGGCTTAAAAAAGTCTCAGCAACATAAATAATATTTTAAACAGCTCAGTTATGTTATCCTGCCCAAAATCCCCACCGTTTTCCCATTTTATTGCTTTGAAAACATTTTTTTTATGCTGACTCCTCCATAATTTCTCCTTTCAACATATAAAAAACTCTGATAAAACATATTTCCTTCTTTCATAATATAAATAATATGCTCTTCCCGAAATTTTGTTGTAAAGTCATCTTCATTATTTCAATGTACCATTCTGTTAGGAAATTTAAAATAAATGACGATCCTCTTTAGGTTAATGTACATTGTGAATACATATCCCAGAATAACATAAAAAACATAAAAAAACATAGATCAATTCAGAGAGCTTTCCTTCTGTTTACATTATTTTACATAAAACGAATATTTTCATCCACTTCCACCTTAATTACCATATAAATTATTTTCACCTTTAAAAACACATTTTTCTTCTTTTTCGTGGTTTCTGTTCCAACCCCGCACATCGGTGCAGGTAAAGACAATGAAAAGGTTTATAAAATATGCTGCTGATGGCATAAATTCCATAACATAATTGTGCGGTTTTATTTTATTGAAAATAAAACCTAAAAGTAAATCGCTCACCCCATTTTGTTGTCATCTTCGTCATCCTCGTCATTGCTGAAGCCATCAACTTTAATGCCAATCACGCTCCCACCCCCTCCTCCATCCTCGATATCAACTCCACAATTACTCAGTCTCGCTAATGTACACGGGCTCCCAAAAGTTTTACTATTTGCTGTCGGGATGTCACACTCAGCCAGCAATGTGTTTATTTCTTGTGGTAACGGCTTTGGAATGTATTTGCTTCGCCCCAAACCTGAAATTTAATTACAAAACAGACAAGTTGTTAATTGATTTATTTAGAGGATGGGGAATAATTTATCAATGTGTGTAGAATTTCAAATAAAAGGGTGGAAAAGGGAGTGCCTTTTTTAAAGTTTTTTTATGCAAACCATTATTATATAACCTTTAGAGCAAACCGCTTTTACTACCCTTGTGGCTTGATAGGTAGAGCATCAACCAGCAGAGTACGGGTTCAAATCCAACCTGTGACGATTGAATTAAATTGCGTTTTTTCATCGAAGTCGAGAAATTAGATTGCTTTTTGTGTGCTATTATTAACAAATTATACGGTAACCTAGGTAATTTCCGACATGTTTCGTCAGAGACATGCTATCAAAAATATACTTGCTGCAAAAACTTAAGTATGGGATAGAAGGAAAAGAGGCCAGTCTTGACGGGCTCAATGAACTGGAACTAATACCTAGAAAGTTATCTGAATTATGAGGACTCTCCAACAGGGTACTATAAGCTTTAATAATAATAATAATAATAATATAATAATAAGGCCTATGAGCCTTATTATTTTATTATTTATTAAATTTAAAACTCGAAAGATTGAAGATGAAGCAGATTTCAGAACAAAAGTTGGTCAAAGTTTGGGTAAAGAAAGCCGTGGTGTTTACAATCGATGGCACTGGGGGCTGGTGTGGATAAATAATGTAACGCTAGTATCTCCTATATAATCTCTACACCACATATTATGGATAATATAACTCCTTCTTTTCAAAAGCTTCACTTGCATGAAAACAGAACAATACAGCAATACAGTAGTTGTTTGTAGTGTCATCCTGTGGTAAAATAGTTACTTACGTTAACAATTTTGCACAAAACCAATATTGTATGTTTTATTCGGGAACTTTCAGATCTTTTTGCTTCTCTCTGTTCTAAAACTCACTACCAACTAAAAAATAAGGTTGATTGGCGCAATACAGTAGTTGTTTGTAGTGTCATCCAAGACTTTGTTTTTCCAAACAAGATCTTGCTTGGGTGAATCATCTCGCCCTTGAATGGGAGAAATAAGATCTTGATTGGCTGATTTACCATAACAAAGATCATATTAATGTATAAGTTCTATCATGATATGGTTTCTCACAAATAAGATATTGTACAATATTTCGTTGATGTTGTTTGTCATTAATCTAGGGTGAACAAGATCTTAGTTGAGATAAACAATTGAAAAGGATTTTGTTGTCTAGGCCATGCCTACCACAATGTTCCTCGGTCATTTTCCTGCGTTCTGCATAATCAACCAAGTAATGTCTAGGTCTTGCTTACTTCTGTGTTCCCCGGTCATTAGCCTGGGTTCTGTCCCATAATCAACCCAGCAATGCCCAATCCAGACCATGCCTACCCCTGTGTTCCCCAGTCATTTGCTTGGGTTTTGTCACATATACAACTCAGAAATGTTCAGGCCATGCCTGCCTACCCCTGTGTTCCCCGGTCATTAGCCTGGGTTCTGTCCCATAATCAACCCAGCAAATTTCAATCCAGGCCATGCCTACCCCTGTGCTCCCCAGTCATTTGCTTGGGTTCTGTCACATAATCAACTCAGAAATGTTCAGGCCATGCCATGCCTACCCCTGTGTTCCTCGGTTATTTGTCTGGATTTTGTCACATAATCAACCCTGCAATGTCCAGGCCATGCCATGCCTACCCTTGTGCTCCTCAGTCATTTGCTTGGGTTCTGTCACATAATCTACTCAGAAATGTTCAGGCCATGCCTACCCCTGTGTTCCCCGGTTATTTGTCTGGGTTTTGTCACATAATCAATCCTGCAATGTCCATGGGACCAGGTGAGTCCTCATATTTCAGAGAACTTTCTAGGTATTAGTGGACCTACAGCTTATAGTGGATTCCTAACCACCACAACTTTAATTGTTATGCTAATGAGTTACCAGCTCATTGAGCCCATCAAGTCATGTTCAGTTTTTTATTGCAAGGAAACTGANGTGGATTCCGAACCACCACAACTTTAATGGTTATGCTAATGAGTTACCAGCTCATTGAGCCCATCAAGTCATGTTCAGTTTTTATTGCAAGGAAACTGACTAACCTGACATACACACATTCACCACCACAATCATAGGTTATATAATTGCAGATGGTAGTAGGTGTATGCATATTTCACAGACTGACTGTACTGTGATCTATTTATAGAAATATCGACAATTCAGATTTATCACAAACTGAAAATCAACAATCTAATTCAATAAAACACAGCAGGTTGAATCGGGAATCGAACCCAGAACCTAGTGGATGTGAGGCTAGCGTGCTAACCACTCAACCACCCGGTCGTCAAAAAGGTTAAATAGGTCGTTACTTTTAAATAAAAGTTCAGAGTTTATAAACAGTATTTAATAAGAGCTAAAAATTATTCTCTACCGACTTCAAAGAAAGGCTTCAGAAATCAGAAAAAAGGAAAGTCAAAAAATAATTTCCCCCCTCTTTCAATCATTTGAAATCTGTCGCTCCTAGAAAATTAACCACAACATAAACCAGAAACAATAGAAGCCTCATTTGTACGCGACTCACAAAATTTGTTTTACATAAAAATTAATTAACTCCGAAGTAAAAAAATAAATAAAAATAAACCCACCATGAACTGTGGCTGTCACTCCGCTGACATTGTGATTATGATTCTGATGATGATGATGATGATGAAAATGATGATTATGTTTATGATGTTTACAATGATTCGTGTCTATCGGTATTTTCTGATAGGAAATCAATTGAATCTGTTGTTTCTCGAATGTGTCGCTTCCGCTTTTCCCATCGTCACTCAACGCCGCATAATATTCCTGTTCGCTCGAATAATTGTGGTTGAGTGGGTGGTATTGGTAGCTCAATTGACGTTGGTTGTTTGTGTTCTTCATTATTGATTTCAGCACAATATTTGGCTGGATTGAAGTGTCATGCAATGGGGAGCTTGTTGATTTTGCTGGGGAGTTTTTTAACAGGCAACATGAATCTGAAAAGACAAAGGGAAAAGAAAATTTATTACAATTAGTGGAGGACGTTTAGTATTCCTGTCCTGTTTTTCCTGGAGAGATTTTGAAGATTATTGTTGAAAAATTATTATTTAAGAGATGCTGAAAGAGGATACCCCAGTTCACCTTTTATCGATTTTAAGGCTGGGGGAGACAAACGGATTCTCTCTTTCATTATCCTAAAGAATTTTGAATTTGGGAATTATTATTTAAAAGATACGGGAAAAAACCTGTGGAACCATCTTCTGTATCAATTTAAAGGGCTTTGGATTCTAATACCATTGTTTAAAAGATACGGGGTAACCATTTTAGGCCCCCTTTTTACCGATTTCGAATTTCAACATTATTACCCAGAAGGTATGGGGAATACTTACTGACACATTTGCTTGGGTGCCAAGATAATGCTCTGTATTTGGTGGAACCAGAAGGGAGTTGTGTATTATGAGCTTCCAAAACCGGTGAAACCATTACTGCCCACTAAGCACGTTGGGCTAATACTAGATGTTGCGACATGTTACGACAAGTTGTAATATAATGGAAAAAAAAAATTTGTCAAAAGAGTAAGCAAACTTATATTTTTCAATTTAAATTTCATTGAAACAATAAAAAAAATCATTTCCAATAAAAAAACCTCTCAAATCTGCTAATTCTGCAAACTTTTTAAAAAACTTGTCGTACTTGTGCCAAATTTGTTCTAAAAAACATAATGTTAACTCAAGTTTCCGCTTTGTTAAAAAGCCAAGTATTACTACAAGAACATAATGTTTACTCCAGTTTCCGCCGAATTTTGCTTATTGGGTGGAAAGCTGTACCGACAACAACTGATTCGTTTAAAGAGAGCATTAAAAGAAAAACAGCCAGAATGGGAGACCACGCACGAGACATTGATTTTCCAACATGACAATGCTCGCCCACATGTTGCTCAACCCGTTAAAAACTATTTGGATAGATAGTGGAAGGGAAATTCTGTCCCACCCGCCATATAGTCCAGACTTGGTGCCTTTTGACTACCATTTGTTTCGGTCGATGCAGAATGCAGTTTCCGGACCACGCTTCACTTCACTCCAAGGCATCAAAAATTGGCTCGATTCGTTCTTTGATTCAAAAGAGGACCGGTTTTTTGGGGTGTTGTAACTTCCGATGGACAATACTTTGAATAACAGAATTGTACACGATTTTCCTTCCTAAAAAAATTTCGGTTTTTAACTTACAAACCCAATACTTGGGTTTAATTTGGGTGAACCTGGGTCCACTGAAATGTTTGCAGTGACTGAAAGCCCAGCAAGCTTTCAGTTTGTACTTATTTACGTGAGAGTTATAATTCAGTCTACTATCTAGATATTAAGTTCGTCAAATCTCACTATTTTTATCGAAGAATGTCAGGGACACCCTTTGATTTTTATGCGTCTTGGGGTTCTTTTCACATTAGTTTTGTCTGGAATAACAGATATCTTATGGCACCATTTTTCAACATAACGGAATACCATTTCCATTCTGGCAAAAACAGCGCAAATAAATGTGACCAAAAACTTCAGACCGTTAGGCAAGTCCATAGAGTAACCCGGCTACTAGAATCCAGAGGAGGGGTGTCAAAACCTCACCTTGTGAGGAATCATATTGATTATAGTCCTTGTAAGCGCAGCACACTGATAGATTTTTCATTTTGTAAAGGGGACGCATATTTGAAATAAAGCTCGCTGCTTTGATCTATTCTTGCATCAAGTTCTTTTATCTTAAATGAGGAGTTAAAAGGTCTTAAATAATGCAATCGTTGAATTGATATAATAATATTTTTTTTATCCTAATAAAAATAGATAAAAAATTATTTTTAATTGTTGTTCAATTTCACCGTTTTTAAGATCTGATCTCATTAAAAAAGTGGGCACGGTTTACGCTTATTTTGAACAATTGATCTTTTATTTAGATAAATAAATGATGAACCAACCATCAGTATCATTGTACAATGCTGCATGCAAAATAGCAGCATGCCCTCCACTCAAAGTACCAAAACTGAACTCACCATTGCAATGCATTTTTGAGAGCTTCTTCACCTTTGCTTATAAAAGTTTTTAGAATTTTGTCCGTCAGATCCCGTTGCGTAATGGGTATTTGAGATTTGAAAATTGTGTACACCAATTTGTAGGATTTTTAAGAATTGCGCGTGTAAAATCATCTAAATCTAAATTATTAAAAAAATCCCATGTAAAATCAAATACATAATTTGTTCCGAGACAAGAGAGGAGAGCGGAGATGTAAATAAATGAATATATAACAGAATGTGAGAGAGATAATTATATGCCATGCTGCGCGAGAGCATTCGTTTAATTCCGGCGAGTTTTGCTGCAGTTTCTTCTATTTCTCCATTCTCTTTTCTATTTAGAACAGAGCGCGTGCTTTTATGAGTGTGGGTGTAATTCCATTACCCTAAAATATTGGCGCAAGCGTGTTTTTCCGTGTTTTTGGTTTTTNAGCGTGTTTTTTCGTGTTTTTGTTTAGTTTAGTTTCCAAATGATGCGAAAATGATTTGTTCCGGTCAATTATTTTATCAGTCAATTAAATTGATTTAGTGATTAAAATAAAGAATAAATAATTACGTATGAATTGCCATTACAATATCGTAATAAGAAACATTACCTATAAAACATATTAATATTACCAATTGATGAATTATTCTCTACAGAACCATTTAAAAAAATATTAACAACTAACAATTTACTGAAACTGATTATTAAAAAGGACTAACTACTGGTACCGTCTGATTACTGAAGCAGTCAACAGCTGCGCAGCACGAGATGCGAAGCAACTCGTTAAATATTAAAATAAAAGTCTTCTCCTAAACCCGAGGTATTTTGTAGCGGTGGTAAAATGAATTCTTCGCACATGTGTCTTTATACGTTTTTCAAAATTAATATCTTGTAAGTGATTCTTGAATATTTGATGAAATGGTTTGAGAATTTACACACCATCATCGTACGAGATAAGATGTTTTCGTGAAAGATGAATAGTTGTTTTAAAAATAAATTGAGAAAAAGTACCTTCTTGATCACTTGCTGCGGCATATTTTTCGTAGCTCTGGAATCTTGTCACATTCGTTATTGGATCGTACTTGCAGTTGCAGCCGGCACTTGGGTCCTGAAATAAATAAATGAGGTAAATTTTACGACCAGTTTCACTTTCTTTTAATGAAGTGCCAAATATTGTTAGGGAAAAAATGAATTATCTTCCATTTGATTTTCTTAGGGAGGGCTTTTGATTATTTTCGTTCTTAAAGTTGATGACCGGAATTTAAAAAAAAAGTTTTTGGGAGTTTTTACTTTACGATATTAATTTAAGAATGTTTTTCATTTTCGCCAAAGTTATTTTTGCCATTAGCATTATGATAAACGAAAATTTAATTTATTTTAGAGCTTCTTTAATTATCGGAAAGTGGATTTGGATGATTTAGGTAAATAAAGATTTTTATGAAATGAACTTTTAAACTTTCTTGGAAAATATAATAATGTTACGGGTGGTTTGGTTGATTTTTTTTGTCGAAGTGACATAAATCTAAATGTTTGGACAAACTTTAAGACCGATCAGATGAAAAATAGCAGGAGTTATACAAAAAAAAGCCTTAAACGTTTTCAGAAATTGTTTGCTAAACCTGATCCAATTTTTACATTCATCAAAAAATCAATGCACTCAAAACAAAGGTCCAGTGTTTTTGCAAAAAGTCCGAACGAATTCTTCAAAAAAGCTCGGAAGCACATCTTACAAAAAAGGATTCCATCCTTCATATCCACGGATTTTTGATCCGTAGAATCAAAATTATTCACCCGCTCCAAGAATTATAAAATAAAAATTTGCCATCCGCTGAATCTACGGTCCAAAAATGTTTCAATTCAACGAATGAACATCTTATAGATCCACGGCAAACCTCTTACGAATCAAAATCCTGCAAATCAACGGATGAACATTCCAGAAATCCACAGACGGATGTAGTTCGAGAAATCCACAGATGAACGACTTACGAATCCATGAACGAACGATCTATGACCAAACCTGATTTTCGAGGTACGGTTAAGCATCCTACGAATCGACGGATGAACAACATATGAATTGACGGACGAAAGTTCAAAAAATCGTCAGACAAACATCCTACGAATCAACAAACGGAAATCCTAAGAATCCGCGGATGAATATCTTTTAACCAAATCCAAGTTACTAGGTATGGACGAGCATCTTACGAATCAACGGAGGATCATCCTTTGATTCCACTGCCTTTCAACCGTGGAAATAAAGGATGAACTAAAAAATAAACATACAAAACAATAAAAATATTTTGACAACAAAAAACGCTGATCAAATCAGTGTCCTAGGAACCTACGGACGATCATTCTGTGACCATCCATAAGTAAAAATTTAGGTACTGTTGGTGAACAATCCACATACTCTCACATTTTATTGTGCAGCATGCGAGTTGTTCGCTAACAGTACGCTGTTTCTCACTTATGAGCAAATATGATTTTCGGGTTACGGTTGAGTATCCAACGAATCGACGGACGAACAACCTATGAATCGACGGATGAATATCCTACCAATCAGTGGGCGAACATCCTACGAATCTACATACGAATGTTCTTTAACCAAATCTGATTTCTGAGGCATAGACATTAGACATGTCTACTACGAATCAATGGAGGATAATCTTTTGATTCCACGGCCTTTCAATCATGGAATAAACGATGCAAATCCTATTTTTTACATCTTTTTTTATTCTTTCACCGAATTGTGGGATCGAACCACCGCCTTCTGAACAACAAGCAAAGACACTATCCAATACACCATACAGTACTCGCACATATCTGTCGCATAATAATAAATAATAATAAGGCCTATAGTACCCTATTGGGACCAGGCGAGTCCTCATAATTCAGAGAATTTTCTAGGCATTAGTGAACCTACAACGTATAGTGGATTCCAAACCACCACAACTTTAATGGTTATGCTAATCAGTTACCAGCTAATTAAGCCCATAAAGTCATGTTCAGTTTTTATTGCAAGGAAACCACACCACAATCATAGGTTATTAGGTGTATGCATATTTCACAGACTGACTGTACTGTGTTCTTTTTATAGAAATATCGACAATTCAGATTTTATCACAAACTGAAAATCAACAATCTAATATAATAGAACACAGCAGTTTATACCGGGAATCGAACCCAGAACCTAGTTGATGTGAGGCTAGCGTGCTAACCACTCCACCACCCAGGACCGTGCATAACTATTTTGCAGCAGGTTTCACCTGGAACAACTTGGGGGCCCCCTAAGGGGCCTTTCCCATGTTTTATTGCATTTTTGTTAAACAATTTTTGGTCTAAGTGGTTTCCTTGCACCCAGGAAACCCCCTTATGCACGGCCCTGCAACCACCCGATCGCCAAAATATACATTATATACTCAAATCTGGGTTATTTGTCCACACTTTGATTGGAACCTAAGATTAAAACACAAATTGATCAATTAGGTTCTTCAAAGGGCTGACAAAGTTGCTCTTTGCATAGAAAATTCCTAAAAAGTCTGAGTTAGAGTTACGTGCTGGCATTTGAATTGAAACCTGGGAGAAAATCTCAAACTGTACAATAGCTGGCAATGAGGCTCACTACTGGGATGCTATTTTTTTACATCTTAAGTAATTTAGCAGATTTCTTAGCAGGATATTGGCAGAATTTTGGCAGAACTCTAGAATCCTTTTAGCAGAATCGAAAAATTATAGTTGGGAACGATGCTCGCCATTGGCTCCATAGGTGACAAAATCCTTAAAATAAAAATTTGAGTTAAGCACTGACACTCACACAGAAACAATTGACAATGTTGATGCCACAACGTAGCATTATGCTCACCGAACGTAACAATTTTGATTCTATCCCTTCAACTAAAAAGTTGGCGTAAAGCCCATCTGCAAATTTCGTTCAAGGTACGAAGTATTTCGTTCGTTCGTTATGTTGAACATAATAATATGCTTCTCCAACGTATGTTTTGACAGATAATTTTCAGCCGTAAAAATTTAATTTTCGGCCGATCAACTAGGAAATGTAACTAAAAATTATTTAGGGACATTTTAGTGTACATTGAAAAGTGAAGAAATATAAATTGACATGTTCTTCGTTGGAGGCGTTGATATGAAGTTTAACTATCAGTTAGATTGGGGTAAAAAAGGGCCATAAGGCTCAATTTTTAACACCCTATCAAATTGTCCTACGCGAAAAATTGTTACAAATATATTTTAGCTTTTCATCACTATCA
>JXPH01044975.1:0-11156 GCA_001014845.1 Mochlonyx cinctipes | reverse complement strand
CCGGGATTTGAACCCAGGTCGTCAGATGTGTTGATGACGTCATGCGTAGAAAAATCCACGCTTTAACCCATCAAGCTACCTGACCCCCAATACTAATAGTTTTCGTAGAAAGAAATTTCAATATTGAAATCAAATTTTAGTTTTGTTTGTAAACAAAAATTTCTTAACTTAACATGGAAAAAATGTTTCTTTGGGTAAAACTTGGTTTTATGTATCAACATGGAAGCTTCTATTCTACAACTGAACAGTATAACTCAATTTTCAGAGCAAAATTCTTAACTTTATTTAGAGATCTGTCTGACCTTCGGCCGTCATATTCTTCGGAAAACTTTTCTGCTCTCTGCAACGTTGGGAGGTTTTCTCTTGAAATTTAGGCTTTAACCGTTCACATTTAAAACGGATATTTTATGCACCATGTAGTTTCCAAAAATAAAGCTACCACACTTTTGCAAAGTGGGTGGGTGACGACAAGTTTATCCTTATAAAGACTTTTTTTTTTCTTAAACCTAAAGGCCCTAGGGACTAGCCATAACTGGGCCGAGAATCATTTTATGGGGTGTCATTAATGGGGTGTCATATAGCAGACCTATCACGCAATATTGAAAACCCTGTTTCAATTAAAGTTGATATGGCTCCGCCGGGATTTGAACCCAGGTCGTCAGATGTGTTGATGACGTCATGCGTAGAAAAATCCACGCCTTTACCCATCAAGCCATCTGACCCCCTATCCTTATAAAGACTTATTTCTTAAAATAATAAAATTAATTTAGGTGAAACTGTAAAAGTTTACGATAAACAGGTGTCATGTAATAAAACAACATAACATCTATAAAAGGATAACATATTAACGACATGATTAAAGAAAATAAATCAAAAGACTTCACAATAAAATCAGTGACGAACCCCAAACAGATTTTTTCTCTCCCTAAAAGAGGTTCGTTTCTCATTTCGTTTTGTTATTTTTATGTCATTTAAACTAGACTAAAAATCGCAAACGTCATGATTTAAACGAATATTTTCGCTACTTGTGTTGTCTTGGATTGGAATAAAAGTGAAAAATTCAGTTACGGTCAATGGCACGTTCGCTTTTCATCAAAAATAATATAAAAACAAGACTTCGATCATGTTATTTTCTTCGCACTTTCTGTTGCGATTTAATTTGATCTCTGATTTGATCTTGTGTGATGAGGTAATGGATAAGAATGAGAGGCCAATGAACCAGATCAACAGTTAATAGATTTCGAAATTTTTGTGGTTGCAGGAAATATTTATCAAGTTGATGACGCCTTGAAAATAAACGGATGTGATATGATGGGCTCTTGATGGCTTCATTTTGATTCGCTTTTATTAAAATCGTTTGATCATTGATATTCAAAACGAAATTATTCTTAATATTTTAGTATAGTAATTTTACCATTTTTCCCTTTTATTTTAGGTGAGTCATTAACAGAAGAAAGACAGATTTTAATTATTTTTCCTGATAGAAGAGATAAATGTGAGTATTCGGATGAAGTTAACGATAAAATAATTGCAGGCAAATATATATGAAAATATTTTTTAAAAGGCGATTAAATTAATATAATTAGAGGACTCTCTTGTATTCCATGCAAACTTAATTATTTTTAAATTATTATTTTGGTTATTTAGCACTTTTCTTGTAGTCAGCATGATGAATATTTTACATGGTTCTCTTTCATTATTACCGTGAACCGTGATTGTGATCTCCGGCTTAACGAAGGATTTTTTTGCTTAATTTAATTGCGTTTAAATAAATAACTAAATAAATAAAAACAACTTTATTATGGTATGTTCTCTCTTTTATTCTAAATGTTATTTTTTATCTTACATTATTTAACACATGAGGTTCGAGAACACAGTGGGATAGGATTAAAATTGACGACTAAATCGAAAAGAACTTTAATTTTTTTTATGATTAAATTTTGAGGTGTTCCATTTGGAAAATTGAGGGCATTTCAGCTCATTTGAAATAGAAATTGGCAATTAAAAGAAAGATAAAAATATTAATGATTTTGCCATATCGTATCTTGTTATCTAGTTTCTTAAACGAGTATATTTAGTCAAAACGACCATAAACAATATGTTTTATGAGCTTCTGCACAATGAGCAATAAGCAATTAAAGAGTTTAATGTAATGTGTTTCAATTTGATTGTGCTATCAGTAGCTGTTACTTTTTAAATCGATTTTCATTCCAATTGGATTCAAGAAGAGGTGTTGTGTGTTCTGAATTCTTCGATAACCATCAATGATTATGTTTTAAATTGCCCATGAAATTGGAATCTTTGAGTTTACTTTTAATCTGATGAAGGAAAAACGTTAGTTATTTATCGTGCTTACATTTAATTGTGTCCATTACATAATGTTGTGCTAAAATTGCAAACAATGATATGCTAATGAATAATTATGTGTGGAATATTAATTATATGTAATAATATAATTTCAGTTTTATATGATAAAAAGGTGAAAAATATGTTATGATGATCAAAAGCATAGAAATGTAAAACAATAACAATCAAATAAAACGTTAGTTTTTAATAAAAGTAACTTAATTATCTTTCTTTTTGAATGGCAATCTTGGAATAAAAATAATTTCTTCTGGATACAGTCACTGAATATGATTATTTATAATTATATATAGTATTTTTTGACTACCCAGGTCGCTTCATTGTTAGAGCATCTGTCTATGAACCACAAGGGTATGGTTCAAATTCAACCTGTGACGATGGACTTAACTTTGCGTGGTTTATCATCACTGTTGAAATGGTAGGTCTCTTTGTATGAACTATCAATACAAGGAAATGAGGGTAATTTTCGACATGTATCGTCAAAGCTATGCTATCAAAAATGTACTTGCTCTACCAATTTAAGTATTAGATATAATGGGTTCAAATGGTGTTCATGTCCAAAAGGTTAGTCAGTTTCCTTGCAGCAGAAATTGAACACGACTTGATGGGCTAGTAACTCATTAGCATAACCATCGAAGTTGTGATGGCTTGAAAACCACTATAAACTCTAGGTCCACTAATACCTAGAAGGTCCTCTGAAATATGAAGATTACTCGCCCGTTCCCTCTAGGTACTATTATAGGCCTTATTATTTATAATTATATATTAATTTTAATGCGAATTTTGTTTTTTGATTTTTGAAATCAGATCAAACAATTAATTTTTTTGAAAAGAAAAACAAGATTAGAGCAGTATGCCAAAAAAAGCATTAATATGCCAAACAAGCCCTAACTTCACTCAAAATTTTTTTTGTCACAAAAAAATCTTAATTGATATTTTGTTCAAATAAGGTATCTTGTTTGGTATCTTCATCAACAACTTATTGTGTGTGACTCAAACAAGAAACTATTTTGATATAATAACAAAATAAAAACGTAGAGAACCACAAAATGGATTATGTAGCTTTTTGTAGAAATTTATTGTAATTATTATTTTATATTTTGTGATAGGAACTGGATGTAGACTCCGACAAAGTTAATGTGTACAAATTTTGAAAAGGATTGAAATAGTATTTACAGAGTTATCCATGATATATTATCTCAAATTTAGCACAGGAACTGTTATTGGAACTCTTCTTGGGTCGTACTCAAAAATTCTGGAGGTTCCTTGTACATATACAACCCATAGATCCCGATGTCTCAGGGTCAAACTTCTTAGGAACTGTTCTTGGGTACTTATTAACGTTATATTCCAAATTTGAGCTCTTTTCGATCATTAGAACTCAAGATTTCTGGAAAATTCTGGTGAGTTATTTTTGGAAGGCCCCATACCCCGTAGTCCGATTTACCTCATTAACGAACTCGTCCTTTCTTTTATTGAGAACAACCTCCACCCAGAACTTCAGCCAAATTGGTTGAGAATTAGGTGAGTTATCGAGCACACAAACACGACGACGACGACGAGGAATAAAGACAGACAGTCACACATAATTTTTTTTTGGTTTATTCACGTTTCAGACCATTTGGAGCAGCTGTTCCCGAGGAACCAATATTGTTTTACTGAATACAATAGTTTTTATAGAAAGTTTTTTTTAGTTTTTTTTAGATATGATGAAAAAAAGCTGAAATCTCAAATAAACCTTCAAACAAAACCTAGTTTGTCATGATCAAGCTACCAAACTAGTTTGTTTATTTTGTATAAGTTAGGGTACGTTCAAGTAACACGTCGGGTCACGTGGCTTAAATATTTATGAATCGGTTGTTTTTATCGGTTATTTTTCTAAAATAAAATTCTTGGTCACTTTGGCTTTCTGACAAACAAGATTTTATTTTGTCAGTTATAAGATCTTATTTCTGAGAAACAAGACCTTCTTTTCTCAGAAATTTTAGAAATAAGCTAAACAAGATTTTATTTTTCCCAACCAACGTTTAACGAGATGATCTGGGTCATATGCTTTGGGAAAACAATATTTTGGTCCCTCGGGAAAAATTGCTCTGTTTAATATGTGTTTAATATGTGTGTGTCAATCAACACAATAATTTATGAAATTCTCATCAGATTTCGCTTTGGCTATGGGGGCTTTTCTCGACAAAATTAAGGCCAAGTTTGTTCATAAGCTAAATTGTGTAACGGGGTCTGGGGTCTCAACTACAAACTTAACAGCTTTTTATGAAATCTCAAGCTCAAGTAATCGGAATGAACTCAGTTCTCAACAAAACTTGATCGAGGAACCTCTCTGGCACTTCATATGCACCAATAATCTTTAGGGTTCTAATGATCGGAATGAGCTCATAAAAATGATTTATTATGATAATTTATGTGCCCTTGGTTTAAAAAAATATTTTTTCATGTAACAGTTAGAAGCAACTCTTAAGAAGAAAGTTTTATTCTATGATGATACGTTGAAATACTAAAACTGTTTGAAGACTAGTGCTGAGCATAAAAAGGGTTCCTGAAAGTCTTATAATATGGTTTTTAGAGAAATCAGCAATAAAATACTTTCACAGAACATATCGTAAATTTTTAATGAAACGCTTAAAAGCTACTCACTTTAAAAAAATACAATTTCAAATAAATGAGCTTGAAATTTAAAGGTAAATTTAGTAGACAAATATTGAATGCACAAATAACCCGATTTACATTGCATCAAAATGCCAGTGATCAGATTAAAAATTTATGTACAATAAGTTAACATGGTATTAAATAAAATATTTGGTTCCGAAAACTAATTTGAGGTTTTTATCTACTATTTTCCTCAAAGCTATTTAAAACGCTGTGTATAGCAATTTATTATTTAAATATAAAGGTAATAAAAATTTGAAATTTTAGTTGTAGAGCATTCCATTTGCATAAATGCTGAACTCTGTATTTAATTAATGAATTTATTAATGTATTTATCTATGATTGAAAACTGAATAAAGTTATTATTATTATTATTAAAATATTTGGTTTCCTAAGTGGTTTTCTCAAATGCCCAAATTTTAAAAGCTGAGATTCTCTCCAATTCAATGATTGGAACTGGTAAAGAGTTTCAAATTCTAACTGAAGAAATTTCCAAGGCCACTCGTTCTAAATTTAAATCCTTTCGTTCTAAATTTACAACAAATACTTAATTTTGTAAGTGTATTTAACTCTCTGGAAACCCTCCTTGATTTTTATTTTAGTAGAGATGTTGTTAATAGGAGTATCATGCTCCACTTCAGTATAATACATTGAATCAATGTCAAGACTACTTAATATTAGTCCATTTTTGTATAAAGTATTATTTATTTTTCATATATGGTTAAGAGCTCGACCCGTTGTGCCAAATAAACAAACAATTATTTATTTAAAAAATGATTTAAATTTTTGAAACTTTTAACGCCAAATTTTCAGAGGATTCTTCTTTCATCACAAGGACACTTTTTGAGAATGATTCCATATTAAGAGGGTAGCTTGTGAAAACACAAAAATACATGTAAACTAAATCGCCATATGTTAAAAATGTGATTTAGACTCTAAGATTAATGACAATAGGTAGGACCCTCTAATGACCATAGCTTTTCAGTCTAAACTTTTTAGTTTCTATGGAAAATATGAAATATCTTCAAAGACGTAGGTTTCATAGATGAAAATATGGATTATCTCAATTTATTCGTCTAAATTTTATTCAGATCAACCGTGTTTGCATACGGATGCTCTCTCTGGGAACATGAAATATTTCTTGAAATATGTCTTTTTCTCGCTTTTTTAAATCTTTTCTAATGTTTTTTTAACCATAAAGAACTTGTGAAGAACCCTCTCTTGACTTGGCTAGAACTTACCCATTCTTTCTGTTAACGCCAATATGGCTCTAATAGCGAAAAACCCACTTTTATTATTTTACACTGTCTGTTACATCCCCTTCTTCTAATTATTGTAAAGGAGATAGGATGGCAAACGATGGCAGACGTTCGTTTATTAGGTTTTTCCAAAATAAATGTTTGTCACCTTTTAACGATTTTCATTTTGTTTGATCGTAATTACAGGTAAATTTTATAACATATTTTTATGTATGTATTTTTCTTCATATTTTTTACTTCTTTGTTAAAAGACGAAGACTCCTTACCTTTTTTTCAGTCTTCAAGAAGAAGTAGTAGAAGGAACATGTCTTTCCTTCTGCTAATAATTTCAATCATAATTCTAATATTTTAATAAAATGAAATTGTAATTTGATTTAAATTGTGCTCTTTTTAATTTTGTACCTTCAATTCAAATGGCATCAATTCCAGCCATTTTCACTTTGTGTGTAGTGTATCACAAAAAGAAAAATCTGTCAAAATGAAAATATGTTTTGAAATGAACAGTAAATTAATGAAATTTTCACTTTTATTTCATTCCAAGACAACACGAGTAGCAAAAATATTCTTTTAAAACATGACGTTTGCGATATTAAACTAGTTTAAATGACGTCAAGTGACAAATTTAATTTGTAGAAAACGAAAGAGTAAAACAAAATAAGAAACGAACCTCTTTTAGAGAGAGAGAAAACATCTTTTTGGGGTTTGTCACTGATTTTATAGTGAAGTCTTTTGATTTATTTTCTTTAATCATGTCGTTAATTTGTTATCCTTTTAAAGATTTTATGTTATTTTGATACATGACACCTGTTTGTCGTAAACTTTTATAGTTTTATCTTCATTAATTTTATTATTTGAAGAAAGTCTTTATTAGGATAGCGTTGTGGTGGTCTCCCAATTTACAAAAGTGTGGCATCTTTACTTTTGGAAACTACATGGTGCATAAAATATCCGTTTTAAAAGTAAACGGTTAAAGTCCAAGTTTGTGATGTTTTTTTTTAAAGTTGCCACCCAATTTTGAACCTACCGGTAAACATATATTAGGCCAATACAGATTCAGGTATATGTTGACATAACCTTAAATGGGCTTAGAATTCAAAATGTTGAAAAAAAGGTTACAGTCTATTATTCCACTGAAGGAACGATAATACATATTCTAAAATCATCGTTAATGTTTTTTTGAGCTGTCAGGTTAGATCCACTTACATTTTGTCACCTGGATGCAGTTTTATGCTATGTCCATGAAGGTAGTCTCGCGATTTGACACTTCAACATAATACATTTGAGACACAAATTTACTTTCTTGGCAAACTAGCCCACGTGCTTGAAGAACTGATTAAACCACATGGGAAACTTCTTGAAAGAATCGTGTTACAAAATGTAACAGTCAATTGTTGAGTCATCAAAAATATAATCACCTGTAAAACTAATACGGTATTCCCACATTTACAAAATACTTTAACAAAACTGTTGACGTCTGAAAATGCATAAAAATTCTATCATTTTGTTCCACATATTAATAAATCATGTTCATTCCCCCAAAACAAATCAATCCAAATATTATTCTTTCTCTCACATTAAAAAAAAACACAAAATTTATATAATTTTTTATGGGAATTTAACAGTTCTTGAATGAAAATGGAGATGCTACAAGTTAATCATGAATGCACGCTCAATTAATGATGCATCATAAAATAAAAAATAAACTTTCTACACATCATAATTTTGGTTTTATATTTTTAATTTTTGTAATAAAACGAAAAATTTAGCTGTTTTTCAAGAGAAAGAGGTTGAATTGGTGTAGCCAATAATTGTCTCAAGATTGACGTTGATTGGAAATAAAAAATAAAGTTTTGTCGTAAAATATGTGCGATGATTCGTCCCTCGATCTCGTAGATTACAATTAAATTACAAAATAATTTAATTTTATCTATTTTTGATGGGTTTTTTGATTGAATTGCATTCCCAATCAGTTTTAAATCGCTTTATTAATGAAAAGATTAAAATTCAATCACTTGCAAACGACTATAAATTCCGTACATCGTCAGGACAATAAAAAAGATCGCCATAAAAGCTGAGCCAAGTCCATAGAAGGAGCTGCAAATTAATAACAAATAATTTATTATCATACCATCATCGTGGGGAAGCATCTTTACTCAGATGGGACAATAATAATAATTATTATTCATTTGTTTTAATCACTGTTAATGGTTTATCAATTAAGTTGTTCATTTGATTGGACTGCCATTTTCAGCTTTGGAAGTATTGATGGCGCTTTTGTCTTAAAATGGATTGTTAATTTTATCACCAATTTGTTATACTAATAATTTTCATTCAGGTTTCTTTTTAATTTTGCAATGCAGAAATTAGGTACATAATATTGATTGCCAATTGAATAGACAGTTCTTAGTTACTGAAATGGTAAAATTTCAATAAAAGATGTTTGAAGTCAAACGGATTTGGTATTTCATTACAAGAGTACTGGAATGAATGATTGAAAAGTTGCATTTTAATTTAGAACTTTGATGAGAAGAAATTAACCTTTCTTCAAAAACTGGATGTCAGATTTTGTTTCTTTCTTTTAATGTTCCGTTTTTGGATGAAGGGCTTTGGGACCTCTTTTAAAATGGAAGGCGTCAGAATTTGTAATTCTTTACTAGCGGCAATCAACCCAGAGAAATGGATTTTTGGTTTTAAAAACTGCAGTTAATTCAATCGTGATGTGTCAGACTTGTGGTTTATAGTTATAGTTAGACACTCGATCAGGCCACATGGGCAGTCAAAAGTTAAGTTTGAGTCTCAATTTAGGGCTTTTAATGAACACTCCAATCATTATTAAGTCCTTAAACTTGTGACAAAATATTGTAAAAGCATGAATCAATCGTGAAAATTGCAGACATAAAGTATGATTATGGAAAATCACTGATTTTTGAATTTTTTTAAGTTCTCATTGATTGTTTCCTCTCGGGCAGCCTTCCGTGATAAGAGAACACCTAGTTTTAAGCATATACTTCTAGTTTAAGGCTCCACGAGAAATCAAGGAAGAAACAAATTCTAATTTGAGTCGAAGTATTTTATAATTTTTTTATTGGACTAATGAATTTCAAGCAAACGAAATCCAGCCAAATGAGGGTTTGGGCAAACGGATTCATGGAAATGTAACGTAGTACTTTCAGCAGGAGCAAAATATGTTGACATTGACAATGGAATGCAAGATTGCTTAAAATACAATTTGTATACATACTTATATAAGTAACATTGTTTTGAAGCCTATAAAAGCCTTCAACCGATTTGGCTCAAAATTTTAGAGCTTTAATAAAATAACAAATCAAGTTTTCATACCGATTTTAAGGTTAATTGATAACTGATAAATTCAGTTACTTTTGCACTTTTATAGTCCACAATAGCCTTTGGCCAAATTGGTTCCAAAGACTTCAGACTGATGAACGTGCCTAAAAAGTTATGTGCTGATTTTCAGCTTAATCTAACCATTTAAACTGGAGATATCGTTATGGAACCCTTGAATTGTCATGGGGTTTGTATAGCACCATTTTACCNTTAGCTACTCTTACATAGTTTTTCATCGAAATTGGCTTGTACAAAAAAAGAAAATTTCCGGAGGTTAGTATCAATGGGCCATGGAATTTAAATGTACTCAATCAGGCTTATTATAACTTTTTTTCTGCTTTTCATCGTATATAGACTGCAGAAAGATTCAGATTCAGATTCAGTAAAATTTTAAGACTTTTGGTCTGCACCACGAAAAATTGAAAATACCCTGCATGCATGTGTGTGTTTTTGTCTGTGCCTGTCAACGCGATAACTCAGGTAATACTTATCCAATTTAGCTGAAATATTGTATGGAGGCTCCTCTCAAAAATAAGGTCTGGTTTGTTAATGGGCTGAATCGGTCTGGAGTGTTCTATACAAACTCACCTGTTTTTTTTAATCTGCAGTTTTAGTGATCAGACTGAGCTCAAATTTAGAATATAGCCTTCTGGTACACTATAAAAAATATAGGAAAAACCCAGTGTAAAATAATTTCAGTTTCTGTACAAAACCATCATTTAATCATATACAAATCAATCCATCATTACCTTAAAATCTAATGTTTTCATAATTTAAACTGGAAAATTCATGCATTTTTAAAAAAGCCTTGACTGCCCTTGTGGCTTGATCGATAGCGCGTCTGCCTATCAACCAGAGGGTACGGGTTCAAATCCGACCCGTGACGATTGAATTAATTTGCGTTTTTTCAGCGTTGTTGAGAAGGTAGATTGCTTTGTGTGCGCTATTATTAATGAATAATAGGGTAAACAAGGTAAGCCCTGTCAATGAACAAGTTCTACACTTTAATGAATGTGTTACGACGTTGATTGACAGCCATGATACTGTTAAAACCACCACTATTGCAGATTTGAATTCTACATGGATGAGTATGGACGTTCATGAAGCACTCAAAGTAAGATCAGAATTCTTTGCCAACTGGAAGTTGCTTAGAAGTGATAAATCGTGGCTGGATTTTAAAAGGGTGCGAAGTAGAACCACTACTATCGTTCGAGAGGCTCGAAGAAAATATGTGCACAGTCAACTGGATGTTACACTCAGCAGTAAAAAGCTGTGGTCTAATATCAAGAAGCTGGGACTTGTATCTGAGAGCCTTGAAAGCAATAGTGACTTTCCGGTTGATGAACTTAACAAACAATTTGCGTTTGCGTCTTCTTCGCTCCTTACCTTATACACCCCTACTTTATTTAATGAAAATCTTNTTCAGAACTGTAAATGATGATGAAGTTTCAACCGCCATAAAGAGTATATCTTCTGATGCCATAGGATCCGATCCGATACTTCTAAGTTTTATCAAAATTCTCCTGC
>JXPH01044854.1:0-10416 GCA_001014845.1 Mochlonyx cinctipes | reverse complement strand
ATCCTGTTGTTGACATTCCAAGACGATTGGACCAACAATGGCTTGTGCATCTTAGAAAGAACGTTAATTTTGATGATAAGTACGAAATTAAAATGGCCGGCGCTGCATAACGGTCAATTAAAAAAAATCAGAAAAAATCAGGGATGATCCTTGGACCAAATGGTAATTTTTTGGGGGGTATGTTTTAAATTTTCATCGTTTGAAAATCCTCCGTATAAGTCCGCTTCACCCTAATGCACAATTTCTATTATCAGATGGAAAAAATTCGATATCTTGGCTCAAAATATTGACCCACAAAATGGACATTGATTTGACGAAAATGCGAAAAAGAATAATAATAATAATATAATAAGGCCTATAGAACCCTATTGGGACCAGGCTAGTCCTTATATTTCAGAGAACTTTCTAGGTATTAGTAGACTTACAGCTTATGGATTTCGAACCACCACAACTTTAATGGTTATGCTAATGAGTTACCAGTTCATTGAGCCCATCAAGTTGTGTTCAATTTTTGCTGCGAGAAAACTGACTAGCCTCTTCGACATGAACGTTAGCCAACGCCTTCTATCCCATACTTAAGTTTTTGCAGCTAGTATATTTTTGATAGCATGGCATACAAAGTAATCTACTGCCTCGAGAGCCATGAAAAATTGTATGGTCATGGGTTGGATTAGAAACCGTACCCAGATACTAAACCGATCAAGCCACCTGAACTCTAAAAAGGACCCAAAATTTTTGAAAACATTTTTTTTTTGCATTTTTGTTATGAAGTGGTGGACCTTTCTGGAAATTAAAGCAATATAATTAACATATATTTGTTTTTGACTTTGTACCAGGGCCAAAAAACTTTGAGCCATTGTCACTCACGTTCATCAGGCTCAGGCCAATTTTGACATCTGGTTGTTTAGTGTGCTGACAGAAAAGAGTGCAATTTGTGGTTAAAAATAAGTTGAGCCAACTGGCTGGTGTGATGCAATCAACTCCAACAGCAGCACTTAAACAGTTATAAATGAAAGCTTGTTTTTCTATGTGTCGACTGTTTTCAAACCGTCTCCTGACACTGGTCATGAAAGAATTTGGGTATAGCTCACTTTGTGCGTCGGTGGATTTAATGTTGGCCACAATTGTCACAATAAAGGGTTTTAACGTTGAACTCCTTGCGGGCTCAGTGAATTTTTTTTTAAGAAACTGGTTCATAAAACATGGTAAAAACGACAAGTACAGGATTGCAGTAACACAAAATTGTATTTGTTTCGATCAATGGAGCCGCAATCTATGTTCCTGTTAAATCTTAACTAGGATAAATTACTGTTGAGGGTTTCAATGATTACAAGACACTGTTAACTTATCAGCCATCTTTCTAATATGAACATCGTTCAAATTACTCTTTGATGTATTTGTGGTGTTGATGTTCAAACTGCGTTTCACATTCGATGCAATTGCTTTTGATGAGGTTTTTAAGACCTTAAAATTACTTCTAATAGTTTTTGTAGCGTCGATGTTAAGGCTATCTATATGTTTCTGATGAGTTATAATTTTCCAAATCAAATTGTTCTTCTCTATTTTGTTCTTTTCTAAAATTTTGTTTCAGTTTTTGTAAAACTTTAATTTTCAGGGTCTTTAATGGGCCCGCTTTGAGGCCTTTGTACGAGAGGCAGTACAATTTTATACTGCACACTCCACCCCTTGAAATTACCCACCCATGTCCAAGTCTTAAAATTAAGGCTCAAATTATTTTGAAACAGTTGTTTCAGTTGGAAATAGTAGTGGTTTAAAAATTGTGGGTGGTTGGCTAGCACAAGAGACGGAGTACACTTGGGTGTAATTTGTGGCATAAAAAAGCAACAAAAAAAATTATAGAGCAAATTTTTTGTTTTTAAGTAGGTACCCGGCCATAGCCAATCAGGTTGGTTTACAAAATTTAGGCCTTTTCTAAAAGGAACCACTCAAATCAGATTGAACTGAATATTGATTTTCAGTTACTCCTTAAGGATATTCAGATTTTCTGTGTAAGTTGTTTTCTCGATGGAATGGGGAAAGAAGACGAAAAGTTATGCTAATTTTCTGCACTACGTACATTCAACACAAAAAATATCGATTTGTTGCTAATTCAATTCCATTGCATTTGGTTTTTGTTTGAGGGTTGTTTTGTTAGGTCACGTTTATTTGTTTGTATCGATTGTCCATTTTTTGCATTTTCTGATGCTGGACAAATATTCGACTGCTGTTATTTATTTATAAATTTTGTGATCTACTAACCCAAAAATAATTAATATTCAATTATAAAACATGCGCCTCCATGTATCTATTTTTTTTAGTTTTAGCGAACATTTTTAATTGAATTTAATGTTGAAAAAGAAAACGAAAGAAAGTTGCGTGCCGAAACTAATCATCTTACAATATATACCATGCGCCTCCACTTGTTATAACATTTTTATTATTATTGTTAATGATGATGGGAGTGTTCTTTTTGCCTTTTTTCGGGCACGCGATATTGTTAGAAAGGTTATGGATCATATAATAATTGAATTTTTATGTACATAAAAAAAACAGATTATGTAGAGCATAATGTTGCTTCAAAATAAATATTTGTTCAACATATGAGATTTTTGGAGGTTTTTTTGGAATGTTGGGTTGTTTATAACTCTACATTACCACCATCACAACACGCTTTTGTGGTAGATAATGTTTTTAGCACTAAATTACAGACAGAGATCCCACCACAGGCAACTGGAGTTATTTTTACCATAAATTTTTGAGTGTTCAAAGCTATTAGAGAGTAGACCCAAGTTAAAAACCGGAATTTGACACTAGGTGTCAAAACTTGTATATGCGCTGCAGCAAATCATTGACATACATATCCTTTTGAAGCTCTATTCATAAGCTGTCAAAATCAGTCAACAGTGCTTGATTTGCTTGTGCGCATCATATTGTTGCAATCATGGAAAATATTGAACATTTGCGAAAAAACAGCATTTGCGGGAAGTTTTTCTGAGTCACTTTTTTGCAAAGAAAATTGCAGCCGAAAGTCATCGTTTGCTTGTGGAATTGTATGGCGAACATGCTCTTGCAAAAACACAGTGTTTTGAGTGGTTACAACGCTTTAAAAGTGGTGATTTTGACATCAAAGATAAAGAGTGGCCTGGATAGTCGAAAAAGATTAAGATGAAGAATTGGAAGCATTACTCGATCAAGACTCGTGTCAAACACAAGAAGAGCTTGCGGAATCATTTTGCGTGACTCAAACAGCTATTTCCAACCACCTAAAAGCATTGGAATTTATCCAAAAGCAAGGAAATTGGGTGCCGTACGAGATGAAGCCGAGAGACGTGGAAAGTCGATTTTGCATGTATTAAATGCTGCTCGAGCGTCATAAAAAGAAGTTGTTATTGCATCGAATTGTTACTGGCGACAAAAAATGGATTCATTACGGCAACTCAAAGCGTAACAATTCGTATGTGAAGCCCGGCCAACCAGCCAAATTGAATCACGCTGTCAAGATAATGCTCTGTATTTGGTGGGACCAGAAGGGAGTTGCGTATTATGACCTTCTAAATCCGGGTGAAACCATTACTGGAGAGGTGTGCCGACAACAACTGATTTATTCAGAGAGCATTGAAAAAACGGCCAGAATGGGAGATCAGACATGAGACATTGATTTTCCAACATGACAATACTCGGCCACATGTTGCTCAACCCATTAAAAACTATTTGGAAAATAGTGGATGGGAAGTTCTGGCCGAACCGCAACTTGCCAGAAAGATGGAGAAATGTAACATCCGATGGACAATACTTTGAATAACAGAATTGTACAAGATTTTCTTAAATATAAACGCTCAACTTTTCTAAAAAATTCCGGTTTTTAGCTGATAGACCCAATATTACTCCTGACTGCTAGAGGCCCGACAATACCAAAGTGACCATAATGCGTATCCCTCATATATATTATGGTGGCCTAAATATGAACAACCTAGTCCAGTTTGTCGGCCCGTTCCTTAAAAAAATTCTTCGTGAGTATACCTCCTCCCAAATTTTGAGCCCGATCGGAGGACATTTAAGATATACTACCGGCCGGAAAATCGAATGAAGTCGGTCATTTTGAGGCCACCCACAAACACATGCAGATTTTTTTTTTGAGTTTTCGAGTGTCCAGGCCAGGTGACCTGACCAGTAGAGCGATCAAACAAAAGGGTGCAGGCTGAAAGCCGACCCGTAACGATGCAACTAACTTGCGTTTTTTGTTTTTTCGACGTTGTCGATAAGGTAAATTGCTTTGTCATGCACTAATATTAAATAATGTTAGGGTAAAGTACTACTTTTCGACATGTATCGTCAGAGCCATGCTATCAAAAATATACTTGCTGCAAAAAGTATGGGATAGAAAGAGTGCGAATGGCGTTCATGTCGAAGAGGTTAGTCAGTTTCTTCGCAGCAAAAATTGAACACGACTTGATGGGCTGAATGAACTGGTAACTCATTAGCATAACCATATACCCACTGAAATATGAGGACTTGCCTGGTCTCTCTAGGGAGCAAATGGAGCATTTTTTCCCCTAGGGACCAGTTAATAGACGAAAAGGTAAAACGAAAGAAAAGTATTCGGAACCGTTGTTTTTGCAAAATCTTACGTATGTTTTTTGCACGCCGCATTTCCAATGAACAGTTTGTGGTAAAGAACAGAACAAATGGATATCAATCTTCTGAGACGTTGGAGGAAATTCGGTTCTTGAGCACACCCTCAGGGAAAATCCTGAAGAAGTTTGTACGTTTTGAGTTGTACACAAGTGCTTGGTGACTTGATGTACAACTCACCAGGTGTACCAGAGACTGATGAAAAACACTTTGCGGCTCTCAACACTGGTGGAAGTAAATGCTTGAACAAATTAGATTGACAGCTCTACGTTTAATACTACATATATGGGACTTGAAGCGAATGACACTCTGACGTACGAGAAGGCGGTTCTTAGAAGCGTCACAATTGGATACGACGAAAACAAAAAGAAGAAGGAGAATATAAGATTTCTATTGAATTTCAGTACTCACAACCAAAACATCGAAAATCCAAATGTAGCAAAGAGCCGAAAATGTTTAAAGATTAAAAGCATAATTGAAATAGAGATTGTCTTTGAACTTGGCTTTGGCTCGTCTTGTTATATACCATCATATTATCACATTATTTATATGTTTGCCATATGAACAACACATAAAGAATGTATGTAATGAGATTTAAAGAAGAAAAAAAAACAATTTTTCTTCCACAAACGAGAATATATAGGAATTTGGCGTGGTTTTTGTGGCTTGGCTTTGAAGTTTCCCATAATGTGAATGTGAGGAAGAGATAAATTGTGCTCGTATGTCAACCATCAATTTACAAAACTAATTAAAGTTAAATAATTGCTTATCGTTTTTACTCGTGTATATGTTCATACCTCACCACCATTAGTTGTCTCGCGTGCCTTAGTTTTGCTTTGTTACGTGAACATTAGCAGCACCTTCAACAACCATCAGATAAAGAAGTGACGTTAATTAGCAGGTTGTTAGTCATCGTAGATATGTACACTCTGCTAAAATACAAATTAATTATCTTGTCAATCGTCGTCATTCCACCCACAGAAATAAATCCAAACATAATCTCCAACCCAACATAATCTCCTCCAACTAATCTCAATTCAAATCCAATGAGGTATGTTGGATGTTGTATGTATATGTATATATGGGTGGCTAATTAAAATGATGATGAATCTAAATTGTATCATCAATGTGTAAAGATGTATGACTACGTGACGTGCCTTCATTTAGAATTACAATCACGTGTCCGTAACATGTCTTCAAACAAACAAACTTCTTGTCTTTTGCGGTGTGGTATGGTGAGTTGCGTTGATGGGGATCTTTCTAAAAAACTTTGAATTTTAATTTATTCATACACAAAACATACCGTATCATCGTCGTCATCGTTCTAAATAAATTCGTTAAAGTTTCCCCAAAAATTCAATTAGAGCTAAAATAACAAAGTTTTTTTTTAATGTTCTCGTCTATTTTATGTTGAAGGACAGCCTGAACTCGAACTTGAGACTTTTTTATAAATTTGCTTGTTTTTTGTACACGATAATTATATATACGTTTTAATTTAAGTTTTGATTTGAATTTTCATTATTAATTTTCTACAACAACTAAGCTATGGAAATTCAGAATTATTTTCAGAATGATAAATAATAAATAATAACAGGAATTAGTGTTGCTAGCTATTGTTCTGGTGGTCGCGTTATAAACACTGAATTTTAAAAGAGGGACAATTTTGTACGATACGTTACCATATCAACGTCCTCTAGGAGAGCTTCGATTTGTCAAATGCAACGAATTCAAAATCAAGGCTCTTGGCATAAAATTTATTGCACGATTTTCATTGTTTCTATAATGATGTTGGGATGACGTGCGTTGATGAAATTTTATAATGCATTTTAATGGAATAACGTGACATAAAATTAAACTTGATTGGAGAGGTCTCTTCCGTGTAAGGGCGGGGGAGTTTTCAAAACATAACTAAACTTAAAATTAGTGTAATATTGGGGTGGTGATGGTGAACTGTTTTCTTTATTCATGTTGTTCTTGTCTCTTAAGCTTAAAAAATACTTATAAAGGNTGGTCCCAGATTTTAAAGAATTTTTTACACGAGTGACTACCTCTAAACTCCTCTAAAAGGCCCAATTTAAAAAGCCAGTTCGTGTGGGGAAATTTTGACGTTTTAATGCATTTTTGTTTAACAATGTTCAACCTATAATTGGATTCATTGCGTACCAGGAAACGCCTTATGCACGCTTCTGCTGTAGCCTAAATCTTTGGTTTTTACAAATTTTTTGTATAGAAAATGTTTGTCATATTTTGACAGTCACGTGAAACATTTCGCGTCTGCGTCAATGGGCAAGAAATTTTCGTCTAAAAACACATGTGACTTTGTTTTANTTTGTATAGAAAATGTTTGTCATATTTTGACAGTCACGTGAAACATTTCGCGTCTGCGTCAATGGGCAAGAAATTTTCGTCTAAAGACACATGTGACTTTGTTTTAGCGCCTAGTCGCATATTTTTGCGTCCAATCTTTGCCTATACAAATTTAAGTTTAGTCCTTTGGGACAAGAAAATGTCTTGACGACAGCTACTAGTTTATTTTTGGAATAGTTGCTGTCCAACCGCTTTGTGGAACTTGGTGACAACTGAGAAAATAGTTAGAATAAAATCTCATCCAGTCAATTTAGTTTTGCGAAAGTTTAGACGCTTTCCATGATTTTGCGGCCAAACTCGAGCGTACATGAAAATTTATCATGCACCTTGTAACTAGTCGCAAGCGTCTACTCGCGAACAAAGTCAAAATTTTCGAGACCTTGCGCCTTATAATAAATGTGATGTATTTTTTGTGTTTTTAGTCGCATTGTTAACGCCATATCGTGATCTCAAAGAGACTTAGATTCTATAAATTTTAGTCGCACTGTGGAAACCCGCGTCCATCCTTGATATTTGAAAAGGAGTTGGAAGAATTTTTCAAAATATGCGACTTGTCTGCGTCTAGTTTACAATTATGAGTTTGACGTCATGGATGCCAGTGCCGGGACAGAATATGTAGAGAATATGCACTGGAGTATTGCATAGCGTCGCTGCTTGAACACTTAAATTCGGACATTTATTCGAAATAAAAGGGTTCTGAATTCTTTGGATACAATAATACCAGTTTTAAACCGAAAAATTTGGATGCACAAATCTCAGTTACAAAACCCGGCGTTTCGGTTAGGAAATATTTAGTGTGTGCTGTTCGAAAGGCGGTGGTTCGATCCCAGAAGTCTGTGAAAACATAAAAAGGGCTGTAGAAAGGCTGCTAAAAGATAGACAAACATCCTAGAAATCCATGGATGAATATCCGAACTTATGAGTCCAGATTGCGTCTACACACGAGCGTCTAGGCTATTTGTAGCGCTGGAATCCACATCTGGTCTAAATTATTGTGCCCCATTTGTATCAAGATGCCTAGTTCTAGAAAAACCTAGATATTAGCGCCCGGTTCTGACGGTCTTGTAAATGTAAGACACTTGCGTCTAATAGAAAGATAGTCACTCGAGACAACTGAAAATTTGAGATCTCATGTAGACGCCAACGTCTATTGTGTTCACCGGATTGACGGGCGTTTTGGGCACATTACTGGCCGAGCGTCCGTGTGGCGTCCTAGACGCAGAGATACGGTTTTAAACACGCAAACTAGGTCCATTGTTCGATGGGCTTAGATACTACCTACCTACTGAGGAACTCTACACAACACCCATAGGACATCACGACGCCTAGGTATTAGTGGACCTACAGCTTATAGTGGATTCCGAACCACCACAACTTTAATGGTTATGCTAATGAGTTACCAGCTCATTGAGCCCATCAAGTCATGTTCAGTTTTTATTGCAAGGAAACTGACTAACCTGACATACCACCACAATCATAGGTTATATAATGCATATATCACAGACTGACTGTACTGTGTTCTAGTTATAGAAATAGCGATAATGCAGATTTATTACAAGCTGAAAATCAATATTCTAATTAAAATAAACACAGGAGCAGCTACGGGAATCGAACCCGGAACCTAGTGGATGATATGCTAGTAAGCTAACCACTCAACCACCCGTTTGTCCAAAATTGTATTACATAGCCTAAATATATCACTGTAGAACTTCACATCGTGCTTTTCGCTAATAAATTATATGGCAAATTGCTATGATGAGCTAATAAATAATTCAGAAACTAGGCGATCTCTGACATGTAATGACACAACCATGCTATCAATATAGGGGCATCACACTTGCATGTGTGATAGATGTACTGAATATTAGTTCATGTCGTATTGTAGACCCATAATAATGTGCACAAATCTGCACTCTCATCTTCAGAATCCTTCTATTTAGTCCGATCAGTTGGGAGCTAGTCACAATGGACTCACATTGAGACCTTTCCTGTGATGATAACTTCATCCCTCTCTATTGTAATAGCCGTTCATCGATCCATCCATATTGAACAGTTAAAATTATTTCTTTCTTCAAAAACCAGTCCTTGATGATCAATTATAAACGATCGTAATAAAGCAAAAAATTGTATAAAATCAAATCACAATTTCCGCAAATCATACTGTTTTAATTGTTGTATTATTGTTATTGTTATATGTATATACCAGACATAAATGTAAAATATATAATGTATATTTATGTTTAAAATAATAAAATCCCCACTCCAAACATGATAAATATGGGAAACTCATGTTGGAAAATCCGAAAATCCGAAAATCACAAAATTTAATTAATTTTTTTGGCTGATTTCCGAGCTATATTATATACTATGTGCTATACATAAATGAAAACTTACTTGAATATGGTATGGAAGATACACTTAAAATAACACCAAATATAATGAAAATAGAGTGTGCAGCATGTGTTAAAGCACCCATGCTTCTTCTCGATAAACTGTACTGAGCNCACCAAATATAATGAAAATAGAGTGTGCAGCATGTGTTAAAGCCCCCATGCTTCTTCTCGATAAACTGTACGTAACTGTACGTACGTAACTNTTAAAGCACCCATGCTTCTTCTCGATAAACTGTACTGAGCGTAGCGTGTCCTGGAAATAGAAATGTACAAAAGTTAATGTGGAAAAATTGATTTTAATTTTATAAATTTTTTATAAAATCATAACAACATGTTTTACCCTATTGAAATAAATTCCAATCCCGATTTAATTTTCATGTAAATAATAATTTATGGAATAATCGTGACTTGAGTGGTAACTAAGGATGTTCGTGAGGAGTTTGTTATTTTATATGCCACCACATACCTCTACTGTAAAATTGGAATTGGAAAATTGAGGTACTCTTGTTTGTCTGCTTGGTTATGTACAGTACATGTGTAGTAGCCGATGTTTGTGGAAAAAGAAATGTGCAAACAACCCAATAAAAAAAGGAACAAGATGTCTTTTCGTCAAAAATAAAATCAAAGAAATAATACAAAGAAGGAAAACTATTGAAAAATAATAATAATAATAATCGCATAACATTGTGGGAGGTAATGAACTTCAAGGCTTCAAACAAGCTATAATTTATTGGAAAAAATCAATATTAATCTAATGATAGAGAAAATATGACAATATGTTGGATTTTGTGGGACTAGGTCAATTTAAATTCCCTGTAGAAAACTCAGTTTGTAATTAAAATGACGAACCTTGTTACAAAACCGAAAAGAAAGTGTTGTCGGCCAATTCCTATTTAATTATAAGCTTTTGGGTTTTAAAGTTAATCAATTAGTGGAAAGTGTAAAAATTGAGTCAGTCTTCTAGGTAGAATTTTGTGAAGTTGTGGAGACCGTTACAGGGTCCAGTATGATTGCCCGAATAACA
>JXPH01044809.1:1977-16425 GCA_001014845.1 Mochlonyx cinctipes | reverse complement strand
TTATCTAAAATAATTATATTCTCTTGTGATACACAAAAAATAAAGAAAAGTTTTATAGTATGGCAAACAAACAACACTATTCTAAGAGAGAAAGATTAACTACTAAATTTTGGTCTGTTTGTTTGTATACATGTATGGTTTGTCGATGCATTTTCGTCTTGTGGATTTTCCATTTTCATCTTCTTTTCACAGTTGATGTTGATGAATTATTGATTTTTGAGATAAAGTTTATGTGTTTTGAGCACATTATTTATTACGACGATTTGTGTGCATAGTTGGGTGGGAAATTTGACACAACAAGAGATAGATTTTGTGTAAATATTTGAAAGTCAACGAGTTTTTGGTCTTTTGGCTGGTCGATTTGATGTTGTCATTTCATTAGGATCTGCAAATATTTGACTTTTGGTATAATGTTGTTTGCGTTTTGCATGTTGTTTGTAATTTTGATTTTGGTTGAATGTTGTAAAAATTGGTTTTTGTAATTTGGAAAATATATAACATCCATTTTCATGATGGAAATGCATTTTGTCTGGAAAACTTGGAATTTCAGTGAAGACCGATTTATTTGGAGTGCGAAAGTAGTCTATTGAGGTCAATATCTGAACCACAACTGAATAACCTTAAGTGCTCNTGGAGTGCGAAAGTAGTCTATTGAGGTCAATATCTGAACCACAACTGAATAACCTTAAGTGCTCAACATATGTTAGGACATTCGAGGTCAAATACAGCACACTTGTTGGGCAGTTTAATTTATTAATTTTGACCAGTTGCATTATAAAATTTTGAACTTTGTGAATTATTTAAGACTAGTAAAACGTGTCAAGTTTGGGAGCATAAAACTTAATTATAGAAATAAGTCTTAGTCCACTAACTAACATTGTCGCTGAGGATAATGCACTACAACGCTCCTTATGCCAGTTAGCTAGTGGCACCATCAGTATGGACTGTCACGAATCTCTAAAAACCATAACTCAAATAAGTCTTAGTGCACTGATCAGCTTTGTCAAAGATGGTAAAGCTCTACGAAAGTTGAGGTGTAACACGCAAAAACCCTCCCGTAAATATTTTGCGCACTAACACCTGAAGACGCAGATGCATTTTCTGTCTAGTTTAGACCCCAGTACTTGCCAGAGTATTGTTTGTATCTGATGAAATTATGCCCCCTCTCTGAAGGTATAATTTTTTATGCATATTTTTAAGTTGTGAGAGATGTCAACAGTGTAGAAACAAATTGAAGATAACATAGGCTACCAATTAAATACTTGCAGGTGCATACCTAGTGCGGCACTGTTGTAATTTTGGTAAAAGGGAGAAAATTGCTGGTTATAGTGATGTATTAATGATTTTATTTGATATTTGCAGACTCCGGGGATGCGCCTACAATTTTTATGTAGCTTGAGTGCAGGGGTTTCAGAACCAGACATTTGCTCAATACTAAATCTGGATTATCTCACTCAGAGCTAAAGTTAAGCCTTCCAAATTTACACTTTAGATATGGGTGTTCTAGGAGAAAATATTTACTATAAATGTGAAAAACGGCCACAGATAATCAAAATTGAATATTGAACAAATGTCTGGATCTGAAATCGCTGCTTGGGTCATCACTATCTTAGTGAGCAAAAAGTTTAGTTTTACTTTTAGAATATGATAGATATAATTGAACACTAGAGTGGAGAGGATTTGCGAAAATGAGAAATTCAAAACCATAACCCCGCATTTTGTCCAAGGATCATCCTTGATTTTTTTCAAATTTTTTGAATTGACCTTATGCATCGCCGGCCATTTTAATTTTGTACTTTTCACCAAAAATAACGGTCTTTTTAAGCTACACTGGCTCCTGTTGGTCCGATCACCTTAAAATGTTCTAAGAACTTGCAGACATTTTATTTACTATTTACAAACACTTTTAACCCTCGTTGACGAACTACTAGTTCTTGAGATATTTTAAAATGACCGTTAGGTTCTCAGAATATTTTGTATGAAAACTCGGAAAATTGGAAAATCTTGAACTAGATAAATTATGATAATGATAACTGCATAAGAAAACTTGAAATTATTACCGTGAGAAACATGTGACATTGTTAAAATAATGTATGGAATTCTAACAAAGCTCTCACGTATTCTAATATATTTCTCACGAAGTTTTCGGACTTGTTCTCACGCCTTTCTACAACACATGACAAAGCCATGAGAAAGACGATAGATAGTTAAAATAAATCACAGAGTTCTTTCTTGTTCTCATATTTTTCTTGTGGCGCTTAAGATGCCTTTCTTATGTCTTTAACACGTTTTTCTCATCGTAAGAAATAGATTGAAAAGACTTTACGCTTCCCGTGGGTCATTTCGTCAAAGGCGAGGAATATAATCTCGATCCATTTTTATAGTCCTACGCAAAGGCTTAACAGTCGGTTTAGTCCATGAATCCCCAAGGGAGTGAAACACCAGTTTTTGAGGTTATTATTGATTCATTTGGTCACTACCATAAAATTATTTAAATTATTAGATTTGAAATTATCATGAGCTTCTAGGAAGCTTTAGGGGTCGTATAAGGGGTGAAACGCCTATTCGTTTTTTGAAATCATTCTTTTTTTCTTTTGGGATTTATCATCAACGCAAAAGGATTTGTAAATATGAACTTTTTATTTTTAGCCTTTGGGACATCTTGCAGAGCTCTAGGGATGAACCACAATTTTTTTTCTCTGATGTTTTTATGTAGACCTTTGGTTAAAGAGTGTCGACTCTCCTTGATTCAGCTATCACACTACAATCGAATCAAGATCTTGTGGGACCCGGACCCGAACACTTTAATATCAACGGTAATGAATGTGGATTCTTGCTCGCTCAGAGGCTAACGTTGTTTCAATTACTCCATAGCCAGTTCTGGCCATTCATTGGAGATGATTTTTATCTTAAATAGATGAGTGGAAGGAGAATTTAATCGTAGGTAGTTTGCAACGATCGTAGTTTCCGCTCCATCTGTCACAAAATATCAGCTTAGTCAAGACTGGAACAGAATATGCAAAATCAGGTCTGCCATTACAGGCCACTGTAAATTGAATGACTACTTGCATAAAATTTGGACTTAAATACTACAAGACTACGTCGATTTTACACAATTAAAACTGAAACAGCCGATACTCGGGATTTTTTATGCAAATATCCTAAATCGTGATGTTCTAATATAAATTTTTAAAAGGGTTCATCATTTTATATCTGAAATACTATATGCCACCGTAAGATATCGTCAGAGCACTAGCTTTGTGAGCGAGAAATCTTGAACTCGAACCTCGGATCGGATAGTTTTGTAAATAAAATACCACAGTTTTGAAGGCTAATCGGGGAAAGCGAATCAATGTTTTGTGATATTTAAAAATTAAAATTAATTTAAAGTATGTAATTTTGAATAATTTTACCCTTAACGCTAGTCAGTACGCGTATCTTGATGTAAAAGATTTGAAAACAATTTATCATTGCTTGCAAATTTTCTATTTTGACGTTGTGCCTTGACAAATATATTTATTTTAGCTGGATTAGTTTTCATGATCCCATCCTTTTATCCAACTACCCTATCCTTTCGTGCTTTCTACTAGGATGTGGAACGCAAAGGGCCTCTTTTGATGCCTATGTGTGGTAATCAGTTCCCTTGGTTCTCCGTGATTTCGAAAAATCATCCACTCTTGGGGACCATTCCTTCTGTATTATGCTCTTTTCATTAAACTTTGTCGAAAAATCAGTATTATTATCATTTATCATTTATTTCGTTGGGTTATGCAAGGATTAAAAATACTGATTACTACCACATAAAGGGGAAAAATTATGTTTTCCAGCATCTTGAGGACAAGGAGAAGTAAGAAGAAAAGGGTGACGCTAATTCATTATCCCAGGTTCAACTCAATGTCAGAATTTATAATTTGTGCTTAGCGTGGACATTGTGTTTTCTGTTAGCCAAAATGTTTCAATTTCGGGTTTGGGGCCTGGAAAAACGGATTTTTAGTTCGAAGATTTCAAAGATTATCAGTGTCTCCCCTTTATACAAGTGCATTTAAACAATTAAAGTATAAACAAATTACAATTATGCAAAGTGACAACAGAGATTAGCTAAGAATTTTCCTCTCATCCCATCGTTCAAGTGATGTGACGAGATTGATTGATTGAATTTTGTTTTGTTTTCTAATGCATCAGCTACATCTAATACTTTTCTATATAGGTTCTAGGAGCTCTAGGGGTACCACTCACATAATCTATAGCATCCACAAAGGGGACAAGTTGAATAGTGTTTGAATTTCATAGTCATAAATTCCCCATAGAACTCGTCAGTTTTTGCAGATCTGAAAAAACAAAGAGGCAGTGAAAAGTTGGTTTCACTTCGAAAGTGCTTCTTCTTTTGGTTGTCCCAAGTGAATAAGATTATTTTTGATCAAGAGAAATATAAAATGTATATAATCTAAACTATTCTACAGTATATTTTCTAATTAAATAAATCACACGTGACTATATACTATTTTAAAATTAATATTTTTGTTAGTCTGTTAGTCTAATTCACAATATTATTTTTAATCTAATGACAATATTGTATTTCGATAAGGACAACTACACATTTTTATTTAGTTATATTATTGTATATTATATATTACCTATTACCTAAATAAAATCGCTCTATTCTATTCTATCTATAATATTAGAATTAAATATTATTCTATCTATTTCAAAATAAACAAAATAAAATATAGTTTCAGATAAAAAATATTACTCCCCATTGTTTTTTTGGTTCATTTTTTCCTAAATCCTTCCTGCATAAAAAAAACTTCACAACCAAATTTCCATTCCGAAATATAAATCGACAACAAAATGATATTTTGCTTCAAAAAATATAAATAAATAAATTGACAGTTTAAAATAGAAATAAAATAATCATCTGACTATTCGATATGGGCGGCGATACTGGAAAATATTTTTTTATTGATAAGTTGAGCAAATTGCATTTCATTGCAGTGACATCGCCGAAAAAAATGAAGAAAATTTTAGCATACCCAGTCAAAAAAGTCAAACAAACTTTTCATTTTATGAAAATATTTCATCGCATGACTCTTGCTGAAATTTTCATAACACTTCACGTCAAAAATACAAAAAAATGTTTATCAAAAATATTTTGGAATTGATGTGCTGAAATATTGTTTTTAGTTTCCTTTATGGCCCTCCCATCCCACATATGCATAAATTATGTGATTTAAGTTTTAAATAAACCGCAACTTTAATGCATTCTACCTGGAGCTTTTTTATGAGTTTTCAGTAAAATGCCCTACGTGATGCTTAACATCTTTTTGAGGTATTTCTCGTGGTTAGAAAAAGGCTAGGTTTACAGGAACATGATAGATATGAGACATTTTAACATTTTTCTTCATGTCTTTTACACTTAAACACTGAATCATAGTTCAGGTCAAATGACCCGATAAAAAGCCGTGTCAGCATCAGTGCGAGGATTAATGTCGAGCCACCCGAGCAGAGTGGAGGTCAAAAAATGGCAAAGCGCTAGGCGTTGATGGTATCCCTCTAGCTGTCCCCAAAACTGGCTACCAATTTGTGTGTAATATCTCGAACACTAACACTTATCCGAGTGACTGGAAACCGGGTTTGATAACGAAGATCCCAAAGAAAGGTGATATAAGTGACTATAACAATTGGCGGGGGATTATGCAGCAGTCAATTCTCAGTAAAACCCTGAGGACAATTATTTTGAAAAGAATCAACGAAGTGCTAACATTAGAAAGAGAACAGGCAAGCTATCGTCTCCTGTGATGACCAAATAAATATGCTCAGAATTATTATTGAGGATTGGAATCGACCACTGTNCCTGAGGACAATTATTTTGAAAAGAATCAACGAAGTGCTAACATTAGAAAGAGAACAGGCAAGCTATCGTCTCCTGTGATGACCAAATAAATATGCTCAGAATTATTATTGAGGATTGGAATCGACCACTGTAGTACTTCGTTTTCGTCGACTTCCAGAAAGCCTTTGATCTGCTAAAGCAGGATGTAATTTGGAAGAGCTTAAGCGATAGAGGAGTTCAGGCAAGGATTATTGAACTGATCAAGTATTCTTGTGACAACTTCACTTGCCACGTCATACATCAGAATACGCTCACCGACCATATATTTTTTGTTGTTCCTGGATTTGTTGGATTATGTGCTGCGCAAAGCATTTGATATGACGATACGAAGAATAAAATGGAGAAATATGGCTGATCGTCTAGAAGATACGGACTTCACTGATCATTTTTTTTTCTTGCAAAAAGAAAGATATAGAAGGTAAAAGCGAAGACCTTTTTCATGAAGATCAACGTCGAAAAGACGAAATACCTTCAACAGAAATAGCGTAGGTGATTATGAGATTAACGGTATAAAACCGTCGAATGCGTCGAGAAATTTATTAACGTCGGCTGCAAGATAATTTATGGTGGTATCGGCGTGGACGTTCAAAGTTGCATCAACACTGCAAGAGGAAGATTTTATGTGCGAAATAACATATTGCGCTCAGGCCTCATATCAAAATAAAGCAAGCTTTAATTTCGACGCCTTATATGATGTACACATTCAAAATTTTCGAAGTTACTGAATGAGTCACCAAGAATATTCAGACATTTGTCAATCGTTGTGTGCGGCAAATCTTTCAGATAAGATGACCCTGACCAATTACTAACACCGAATTATGGCAGCAATGTGGTATGACTACTATGGAGATAGAAATCAGGCGACGTAAACTTGGATGGATCGGTTACGTGCTACAATGAAGTTAAACGGAACCAGGATTAGTAGCAAAAGAAGCTTGGGAGTACTGACTAAGTTAACAATAATGTCCCTTCATTTGGTTGTTGTTTTTTAAATAATAAAAAAAAAAATGCAATCACTGCTCAAAATTCAGATTTTTTTTGCAGTTTTACAGCGTAACAGCGAGTACGATCAGAAACAGAATTAGCATCGAGAAAATTTTCACGTAGTGACTTGGATGCTATTTTGTACTATGTATCTCCAACCTACAGAGAAAGTATACAAAATAGCATCTATATTGCGAGTTATCAATCGACGTTTGCGTCAAACCCCAGGAATAATAAAATGACCTCTAACATTTACTATCGTTCAATTATGTGTAGCATCAATCAAATCTGCTGATGTAAATTTGGCCGAATCAACAATGGGCTACGAAAGTAACTAATGACACCCAGATCAGTGGTTAAAGAAGTTTGGAACTGTTTCTCCCGTCCTAGGAAGGAACCAGTTCCAGAGGCAGACCTGACCAAACTTGGCAGGGCATAATTAGTTATAGCGTTTTAGCAACCAGAAGTGACCAGTGACCAGTGAACAACTGAGATGAGTGCCATAAGGCCAAGTGTCGACAACCAAAAATTCCAAAAACTTGGTGACACGTGTTCAGTTTTTCATTGGATCCAAAATGTAAGAGAGCCCTTCTGTATTACATCTCTTCGCCTCTATTGGTTCAAGGCTGTTATTTTACAGTTATGCAGTGCCAGCCATTTGAATTTGGGCATTTTCATCAAAATAAACGGTTTATTTAAACTGTGCTCAAGCCTTTTGGTTGGTTCCTGAGATATTTCAAAAAGACCGTTAGGCTCTCAAAATATTTTCTGTGAAAACTCTGAAAATTGAAAAACCTTGAAATAGATAAATTAGGACCAGCAAAATTGGTATTCAGGAGTTTTTTGGGATGCTGAATCCAAGTATGACATCATTGAAAAAAATGGCTGTAAAAAGTGGTCAAAATTACAAAAATTGGTTCATCGGTTCCACTGGGAGTGCCCCATAGAAAAAAATGTTTTTATAGTCTCATCATGTTTAAAAAATAATGAAAAACCAATGGATATGAGAAAAAATTGTTAAAATTAAAGCAAGTAACAAAATGTGACACCGTGAGGCTTTTCCACAGGTTCCAATTATTTATTTTTGACTCCAAGTATTGAAATTGATTACTTATTTTGCTTTATGGTGAAAATGTGAAAGAAACTCTAAATCCGAACAATTCGTGGAGAAAATCGGCATTTGAGGAGCAAATTGGGCCCTTCAAAACCCCTTGTCTAGCTTTACAAATTTTCATCGGATTTCCAAAAACTATATTTCCTCTCGCTTTTTATTGTATACTGAACATGATAAGTCCATAGAAACTAAAATTATCATATACGAGGTACCCCTAATCTCTCCAAACCGATCCCAGTGGAACCAATAATAAACGAATTTTTGTCATTTTGACCACTTTTCACATGTCATTTTTTTCTAATGATGTCATATTTGGATTCAGCATCCCCGAATACCACTAGATGTAAATTTTTCAGATCTTAATTTACCTGGTTCAAAATTTTCTAATTTTTCGAGTTTTCATTCAAAATATTTTAAGAGCCTAACGGTCTTTTTGAAATATCTCCGGAATCAACAGTCCAATATAAGTGGTTAAGAATTGTAATTAAAATATCAACATATTCTTTAAACATTTCAAGATAATTGGACCAGAAGCTTGAGCGCAGTTTAAATAAACGCTTTATTCTGATAAAACTACCAAATTCAAATGGCCGGCGCTGCATAACGGTCAATTCAAAAAATCTCAAAAATCTCAAAAACTAAGTGATGATCATTGGATTGAAATCTAACTTTGGGTGGGAGGGGGGTCTATGTTTTGTGAATTCATTGCTTCAAAATTCTACATACAACTTCGTTCCATCCAAATGGGCATAATCCTGGACGAAAGGATATAATGTATTTCAAAATTGTGTCAAGAAGAATAATCAATTTGAAAAAAATGACTCCGAGGGTGTCCTTGACGGGACAATATAGTATCATATTAGAATTTAATATGACCGAAATTTTTTGCCTCTCAAAATGCTCTATGCCCACTGTTTATACACCTTGTTCCTGATTTAGATTTAAAAACATTTTTACTTCTAAAAATAAAAAATTATCATTTAAATTTGTTTATCTAAAAATCGTGAAATTAAATCATAATTTTCTAGAAGTTGAAAGCACTTTCAACATATTTCTACCCAAAGTTATTTCTTGAAAGTACGTCTTATTCTTATCAAGTACATTTAGATGAGATAGCAAAATGTCTCAAGTGCGTAAAGAGAGTGTTCTAGTCACGAAATATTTCACCTTAATCAGATCTAAAAAGTTCTATAATTTATTCATAATTACGCGACCCTATTTCAAAATATTCCCACCCAAAATCCCGAGTCCCGACCCACTTCAAAATAAAATAGAGAAAGTCGATATTTTATTTCATTAGATACATAATTGAAAATTTCCATCCAACTTTTTCCTTTTCCCAATGAATTGAAAGGAAACAAATGTACAAGATTAAACAAATCATTAATGAAAACTGTGCATCATTATTCATTTACGTGTATCCTCTGAAATGTAGGCAAAAAGCACCTTTCCACTTCATTTAAGTTTCAAATTTTAAATCCTTATCTGAAAAGTTTTTCTCGTGAATAAGCGAGGAAAAGAGCGGTGGGTGGTGGGTGGTAGATGTGGGGAGGGAGGAGGAGTTAAGATTGAAAACTTTCACAAACTAAATTGTAAATATCTGTTTCTTCACATTGTAATTAATTTATAGATTCAAATTTAAGATGAAAGTGGGTGGGAAAATCTAAGGTGATGTGCTAGTGAAAGTCAACATTGGAATGAATTATGAAAGAACGTAAATTAATGTTGTAATTTGTGATGTTGTCACATCTCTTCCTTTCGGAGATTTATCGTCTGGAGTTATGGTTGAATTATTGGTTTCATTATAGAGAAATTTTCGACATCTTTTTAAGTAAATATAATAAACTTGTGAAAGGGGTTTTTCCATTTTATGTCAGTTCATGAAATATTCAAATTAAGTGCCGTCTTGTTTGTTGGGACGGAAAAATTTTCCACTCGGCCTCAAAAATCTCTCACATTCTTCATTTTCATTTTATGGATAACAAGGGCATACTTGTTAATGAATAATGAAATGGAATTAGTTTTTTGGGATGGAAATGAACAGCAAAATGGTTGGTCATTCTACGAAAATTATATTTTAACTTTTTTTCTGCTTTAACTTTAAGGTTTTTAATTAAAACTTTAAAATTGTTTTGAGCAGGAGCGTGCTTTCGGGTGGTGTTTGAATAAATGTAAAAGGGAGGAAGGAAAGTGTTAAAAAACTGTATGTTAACTATACTTATTTTTTTGCGAAAATAACCCTACAAAAATGTCTAGTTCTTGCTTGGCCATTTTTTATGTCGAATTAAAGGACTTTTTGACTATTACGTTTAATTTCAAGTGTTTTTTGTCCAATTTTTTATACCGGCAGGGGTTCTAGACTATTCTGTTTACAAAGATGCGAATTAAATCGAGAATCAGTAGAGCCAAATTGAGGCACAAACTTTATAATACTATTGACGCCCTCTAACATTCCACAACTCAACTAATAGATAATATAACGCCTGTATCCCCGATAAAATCTCGACATCACAAATAATGGATAATTTATCGCCTACATCTCCGATACAATGTTAACACCACGTGACGCAAATTTTATTTTCTAAAGCTTCACGTTAATTATTTGAACATTTGTAAAAAACAGAACAATGCCCTATAGTAAATCCATTAATTACGTTATCGTTGTCTCAAAATCTCTGCTTCAAATGTCATTTCTGTTAAGAAAATTGGTAAAGTCCGGCATTTTTTTTACAAATTATTTTAAAATATCTAGTCAGATGATTATATGTTTCAAAATATTAGCAAATGAAAAAAGTTCAAAAAATTCTTTTCTGCTTTTTATTCGAACATAGGCGATTATAATTAACATCTTTTTTATTTTGATTATTAAGTTTCTTTTTCTTAATTATTAATTTATTTAATTAGAATATAATATGATATTTTTGGCATTTTGATATTATTTTTTTTCTGGTGTAGAATTAGATCATAGATTTATGTTTTAGCTTTTAGCTCCAGCTGCTTTTCGTTTTGGTGTGTTTGCCTTTACTTTTTTTAGAAGTTTGTCTTTACATGCTCAAAATGATAAGTTTGTAATAAAAGTATTGTGCGTTTGTAAAACGTTTTTTAAATAAAAATTATTAAAACACACTGAAAAACTTTTTGTGGTGCAATTTTTACATTTAAAGCGGAAAAATGTCGGTAATTAATAAGTTTATAAATTGACGCGACTTAAAAATACTTTAATTCTTTTTAATTAGTTACCAGACTTTATAACGGTGAACATCCAAAACTCATAAGATCATCCTTAATATTAATCTCTCAGCAACAAGGTGCTTACCGGGCAGAGTCAGTGCTTCAGATTTTGACAACCCCATAGAAGCTATTGATTATTAAAAATACGTGAAATTGGGTCTAAGTGAGGTCGATATTATTATGCTGTCAAAAATATAAACAATAAAAAATAAGGCCTATAGGTACCCTATTGGGACCAGGCGAGTCCTCATATTTCAGAGAACTTTCTAGGTATTATAGTGGATTCCGAACCACCACAACTTTAATGGTTATGCTAATGAGTTACCAGCCCATTGAGCCCATCAAGTTGTGTTCAATTTTTGCTGCGAGGAAACTGACTAACCTCTTCGACACGAACGCCATTCGAACGCCTTCTATCCCATACTTAAGTTTTTACAGCAAGTATATTTTTTGATAGCATGGCTCTGACGATAAATGTCGGAAATTACCTTGTATACTCATTATTCATTAATAATAGCGCACACAAAGCAATCTACCTTTTCGACAACGGTGAAAAAACGCAAGTTAATTCAATAGACACGGGTCGGATTTGAGGCCAAACCCTCTGGTTGATAGGCAGACGCGCTACCGATCAAGCCACAAGGGCAGTCAGTCAAAAATATAGTACAGATATAATACCGAGCTCACTACATGGATGACATCTATGTGTTGTCAAAACTCTGCAAAATGGTAACCATAAGTTTGGTGGTTCATAAAGTTGTTATACTTTCAATTTCAGTTCTGTTAAAATTGGTATTACGATTCTTGACCATGATCTATTATTTGATGTAAAAATAGACGTCATTTGTAACACTGTTGTCGTCAAACTGAGAATCTCAGTCGTTACAACGCGGAACTTAGTAAAAAATTTAAAAGAAGATTTTAGTTCTCTAATGGGTGACTTCAGAAGTGCTTCTTATCAGAATAAGTATTAGTATACGACGTTTTATGAGTAATATGCATTATTTGTAAATTTAGTTTTCCAGACTCGTTGCTGGAACACTATCAAAAATTAAAAAGTTCCAAACCACCTCTATCTTAGTACGCCTAGATTTCCTCAAGATAAAACCGGTTAATTTTACAGAATTTACTGAACTTTCGTAAAAAAGTGAGATACGACACGAGTTAGCAATTTTTCGGAGTCGAAAAAATGGTCATAATCGACGTCAGACATTTTTATGATATCTATTTTTATTAGTTCTGACATAATCTAAAACATCTTTATTTTAATCTCAAATATTATTAAAATAATAGGGTCAAGACATTATACTCGTATAAATATACATACATATATAAATGTTTTAGTTGATCGAATACAGATGTCGATACTTATTTTATACTTGACTGTCATACCCCTCACAATGGGTTTGAACTAGTATCATGATCAAATAAAAAAGTTTTTTTTAATTATATATTATGCAGTCGTCCAATATTAGCATTTTGAGTATTCCGTAAAATTAACTAGCTCGTTTCGTCGTCCACTTTTCTGTATTTTTCATCAAGGGTGCATGCTAGCCCTCTAACCCTGTGTACGTATACGTACCTCCTACATTTTCTTTTCTAACTGTTTTTTACAAAACATTAAAAATCTGGGGATTTCTAAACAAGGGTTCGTTGAACCCTAAAAAACTTCAGTGTTAGAGCCCTAAATTAGAGTAAAAATTATCTAAAAAAGTTCATTTGGTCCTTGTTTAGAGTTAATCGAATTCCAAAAAGGTGTTCAACTGAACCCTAAACAAAGTAGAACCGTTTTTGGGTTCAAAATAGCCAAAATTTTGGTAAAGTCTACCTACACTTTATTTAGGGAAACACCTTTTTGGTGTTCGATGGATTCTAAAAAAGATCAAATGAATGTTGTTTGGCTAACTTGAAGTCTAATTTAGGATTAAACGGATTCAAATCGGAAGTTCCACCGCTGAACTTTTTTAGGGGTTCAACAAGCTCTCCAGATTTTCAGTGTGGTTGTTTGTTGTGTAAAAATTTTATAGGATTTTAAAGTTAAAACTACTATTGATTCGAGTTAATTGAAAAATGTTGCAATTCACCCCTAAATCCCATGTAATTTTACAATAGCATGGTTACACAAAAATTCATATATGGTTAAACTTACTAAAATAATAGTAAATTTTACTATATTCTATTTTTCACCATCGTTTTAGAAAAAATTAGCACCGCAGTAACGAATTGAATTTTTGTTGGGCGCCATAGTAACGAATCTAGGTTTGTGTTGGGTGCCGAAGTAATTTGATTAAACTTTTTTTGATAGTATAGGTTTAATAGGATAGGTTTGACTGAAAATATGGAGAACTCTTGAAAATGGTTTATTGAACCTTGAAAAAGGTTCAGTTGAGTTCGTTGAACTCTAAATAAGAGAGCAAATTAGCCAAACCGAGTTTGTTCGATCTATTTTTAGGGTTCATCAAACTCTATAAAGATGTTTACTGCAAACTAGCCTAAATAAAGAAGAAAGGCTTTACCGAGATTTTGGCTACTTTGAACCCAAAAAGTGTTCGTCACATTTTGTGTGTAAACAACGTCCTTTTTATTTCACTCGATTAAACTGGAAGCATCTCTTACTAGAAAATTGACCCTGTTGACAACAAGAAATCTTGATTCTTGAAATGCCAGGGTTCATAATAAACCTATTGAAAATGTACACTAAAATGATGATTTTTGAAATATTCAAATTTTTCACTGGTATTTTCATAGAAGTTGATGAGTGGAAGGCTACAGCTTGACAGTTCTCATACATTATACTGTCCTTGTAACTGTTGCTGTCGAAAAACACTTATACTAAAATTCGTATTAGAACAAATTCCAATTTGAAATGATTAAAATTTGCAATGTAGGTATATCAACCTAAAGGTAAGATTATTTTTTCTATCTTTCTCTTTCTCGAGGGAGCGAAAGAGAACATTGCAAACTTATCTTACTTATGGATGGATAAGCATTGGGTATATTGATTCCCTATAACGTAAAATTTTAAGTTACATGAGTTTTCACATAGATAGCAAATGTATAAAACCACATGAACATCCTGGAAGGGTAATTAGTATATTTTTTGACGCCTACAATGACGAAACCATAATTACAACCTTACTTTCATATCTTTTAATAGAAGCCTTTGGGTTGACGACCGGGTGGTTGAGTGGTTAGCACGCTAGCCTTACATCCACTAGGTTCTGGGTTC
>JXPH01044631.1:0-11055 GCA_001014845.1 Mochlonyx cinctipes | reverse complement strand
ACCACCACAATCATAGGTTATATAATTGTAATGGTAGTAGGTGTATGCATATTTCACATACTGACTGTTCTGTGTTCTATTTATAGAAATTTCGATAATGCAGATTTATTACAAACTGAAAATCAATATTCTAATTCAAATAAACACAGAAGCAGGTACGGGAATTGAACCCGCAACCTAGTGGATGATAGGCTAGCGTGCTAACCACTCAACCACCCGGTCGCACAAAAGTTCAGCTTAATCAGTTGAGAATTACGCGTGGCACACACAGATTTTTTTTCATGTTTTTGGGTTCTTTTCACGTTCAGAGTGTTTGGAGCAACTTTTCCAAAGGAACCAAATTTTTTAAAAGTTTACTGAATGCATAAGCTTTTCAAAACCACTTTTCGTATTCTGAATTTCCATGGTTTTTATTGAGCTACTCTTGATCATTTGTATGGTGATTAAAAATTTCATAGAAACAGTTGCTCGTCCTCAGTATGCAGGATAATCCTGTCCTTACTCTTCACGATAGGCAGGACAGGACCCCATTTTTGATCGAATTCACATTTATTCTGGAAATCAGGGCTGTAGTTACTGTACAATGTACGCAGTAGTACACAGTTTTCAGCTATTCTATCTTTCCCCCATCATATTTATAGATAGAAAATATAAATATGATGGGAGAAAGAAAGAACAGCTGAAAACTGTGTGCTAATGCGTACATCGCACCGTAGCTACGGGCGTGATTTCCAAAATCATTGTGACTTCGATCAAAAATACGGTACTGTCCTGCCTGTCGTGAAGGGTAAGAAAAGGAGCATCCTGCATACTGAGGACGAACAACTGCTTCTTTGAAATTTTTAATCACCATACAAATGATCAAGAGTAGCTCAATAAAAACCATCGAAATTCAGGATATAAAAAGCCGTTTTGAGATTGATGCTAACATCGTGGAATGCGTCGACGTATTTACTTACCTAGGCAGCAAGACCACAACTTATGGTGATACCGACGAAGATGTTCAAAGACAGGAAGAGGAGAGGAAGAACTTTTGCACCATATAAAAAACACTTCAATTATTCCGAAGCCTTGTATAATCCACATCACTGTATGCACCAAGAAAATTCGGACATGTGTCAAACGATGTCTGTTTCAAACGATTACTAACATTGAATTATGACAGCAATGTCGTATGACTAGTATGGAGATGAAAAACAGGTTACGCAAATTTGAATGGATTAGCCACGTGCTACGATCATAGCCGAAAGAATACTAAGATGTCCAGAAACATGGTTCCGGCGAAGTACCAGTTGTTTTTCATCTCAAGTGATTTGTGAAGGCATACCAACATTTAAAAAAAATATGCGCAACACCGGATCTACAACAGAACGTATAACGCAAATAATGCATTGAAAAAATACTAGGTGGCGCGTATTTTCGATAGCATTACATGTAACCCTAGACACAAACTAAATACACTTATTCAGACCGAAACCAAAATTCTTCACATTATAGCAAGGAACTTCAACATTATAGCATTTTATTCCACAACATGCTTTTGAAACTAAGTATTCATTCGGCTGGGCTACGAAGGGGTCGAACGGAATAAAAAGCAAAAGAAGCTTTGGAGTACTGCCTGGGGATGGAGCTCGATTCAGAGGCATATCACTTGCCACCTTGCTGTTAAGACAAAGTTTATTACATCAATCGCTGAAAATCAAACGAGCATGATAAAAGTTGAAATGCCTTAAAGAAGTAAGTTTGTAAGTTTGTTAAATTACTACTAAATACTAAAAAATAGCTAATAAATAAATAAATTAGACAAGTTAGGTTAATGACAGACACATGATTGCATTCAAATCATTAATTTCTAGATTTGTCTTCAATCTTTGAATTTTAAAATCTACGTTCCTTTGTAAGACCATTACTTTTCTTCATATATTTTTAAATATACTTTTAAATTAGGATACAGAGGAGATTCCATCTACCAAAACGTAGCACTTTTATATTTTGCGCCTTTCCGAGAAATTGATCTTTTTGAACACGCGTCACCTTAGTCATCTTATAGTTGTTTCCAGAAAGCCAGAAACTTTAGGAATTCTCAGCTATAAGGAATCCTCAGCAATAAGTTTACATACCATCTTTCAGCTCGATTTTACCCTTAGAGCAGTCTTTAAGTCTTGGAAATGGGAAAGTGAAGGTACCTGATCTCGAGGACTTTTGTCAATTTTCACTTACGAACTGATCGACAAATCGATATTCACTAAGTTTAAATACCAAAGCTGAAGTACCAGATAGTTAAAATATTAATGACAGCATTTTGGGCTACCGATTTAGTTTTTTCAGGAATTTGTTAACGTGGCTTGGACAGGACATTTATTTTGAAGCACTCACTCCTTAACTGAGACAGTAACAAACAAAATGTAATAACAGATTTGTTGTCATCCCATAATTCCTCTCTAATTTTTCCTACAAAAAAAGAAACAAATTTAAATTATGCAAAATTATATCTTGCCTCATTCACACCTAGAAGCTAAATTAGGATGTAAATCTTCGCATTACCACCCTAAAACTAATTACTCTTCTCCCCCAATCTAATCTAACATTGAAATGAAAAGAAATTTTTCAACTTGCTGATTCAGACCAATTTTCCTGCAGCAATACACTCACACAATACTAAATATACATCAGAGCCGCCCGTTGATGAACATGTAAGAGCAAGAGAATCATCATCATCATATTTCTATAATTGCAGTCAAGTCTCCTGATACTAATCACGCATAAAAACCTTTGGAAATAAAGTTTTATTTTGCTCCTGCAGAATCTGAAGCAAAAATAGAGGAAAAGGAAGATAATGATGCCTCCGGGTATATGCGGTGGAAAGGCGAAAACTTAAAATAAAAGTCATGTGCTTAAATTTTATCGATTTGCTTCATCCGCAGCAACGAGCCAGCCAGCCAGCCAGCAGCAACATAACCTTAAAAATTAACCTTGCTTTTGTTTCATTTATCTTTTTTACTCTCTTCATCGTTGATGCTGCAAAGTGGAAAAAAATAAGAAATCATCTTCATTCTTAAAGATATTCTCCTTATTTTCATTCTCTTCGACGATATTCCCTGGGTGATAATAATGCTCTAATAGCTAACAATGTTCTTTTAAAAATATGGCAATAAAAATTAGAATTTTTGATGGAGTCGATTTGAAGAGGTTTTATGGCATCATTGCTAGTTTATTTCATATTTTTCTCTTCCTTTCTTCCACTCACAACCGCAAATGAAACTGAAGAGGAGATGGGGTGACTTGATGAAGTATTTTATTCATTTCATTTTTAGTTTGTTGATCTTTCATGTACCTGACTTTTTCTTTGTAGGGTGGAGAAATATGATGCCTTGAGAAAATTTGTGGAAATAGAAAAACACGTAGGAAAACACAAAATAGATTATAGCTTTTTGCAGACATATTCGGGCATCTGGGGCAATTAAGTCAGCCAACGAGGATAACCAAATTGTTTAGTACTATTCAACTGTACATGGCAACTATTTTAGTTCTGGATGACAAATATCAGCGAAGCGCACCAATATGCTCTTCAACTCTGAAGCAGTTGCTTCTCTTTGTATGGTTACGGAGAAAAATGCTGATTTTTGAATCTAGCGATGCGGTTGTCTGATTCAAGAAACACTTTCTAATTTATGAAATTTTTAAAATCATAGGCCAAATGCTTCTAACCAATTGCTACATTTTTTCATATTTTTATGATTTGAGAAAAAGTTGCTAAGTTTATCCTAGAAACGGGTGCTAGATCTAAGAAACGAATTTCTAGAACTTTTTTTAAAATAAAGCAACGGATGCTTGAATCTAGAAATATTTTCTTGATTCATGAAACACGTTTTGAACAAAATACAGGAGCCAGCAACTGTTGGTTTCGGAATCCATTCATTCTATAATGTCATATGACATGCGTCACTAATAACTTAATTTCAAAATAACTTAACTTACTGATAGTAGTAATATAATAACGTAGAGGGACCACGTGAGTCCCCATATTTCAGAGAACTTTCTAGGTATACGTGAACCTACAGCTTATAGTGGATTCCAAACCACCACAACTTTAATGGTTATGCTAATAAGTTACTAGATCATGGAGCCCATCAAATTGTGTTCAATTTTTATTGTGAGGAAACTACGCACATATATTTACCACCACAATCATAGTTATAGAATTATAGATGGTTAGTGTATGCATATCCATATTTCACAGGCTGACTGAACCGTGTTCTATTTATAAAAATATCGATAATACAGATTTATTACAAGCTGAAAATCAACATTCCAATTCAATTCAACACAGAAGCATCCACCGGGAGTAGAATCCGGAACCTAATGGATGAGAGGCTAGCATGCTAACCAATCAACCACCCGGTCGTCAAATAACTTAACTTCAATATAAATAAACCCAAAAAATATTTGAATTGAAGTTTTAAATTCAATATTATTTGCTGTTTTTTTCAAGCAATGGTTGCAAGCAGAAACCAAAAAACAATTGCTGGATTCAAGCAATGGTTGCTAGGATCAAGAAACTATTGAACAGATTTCAGTAGAATTAAATCAATTCTAGAAACCAATTGCTTGGTTCAAGCAGTGATTGCTAGGATCAAGAAACCAATTGCTAGAATCAACCAATGGTTGCTCGGATCAAGAAACCAGTTGCAAGTAGAACTATATAAATTTTGGAAACCAATCGCTTGGTTCAAGCAATAGTTGCTAGGATCAAGCAACTAATTGGTACATTCATGCAGTAGTAGTTTGAACCGATCATTTTGGCTGGCTACTCTTTAGATATAATTTCTTGAACTAAGAAATCATTTCTAGAATCAAATCTTCTCTGCTGCTGGAATCTTCAAGAAATGCGTTGCTGGGGCCCAAATCAGAGAAAAATTGCTCGATTTTTTTTTCTAAAACCACAAACGCATTTCTGTCACCCTCCTATTACCCTCCTGTTGAGTTTCATAAGAGTTTTCATCATTCTTCTTTTTTTTAGGGTTCTAGGTGGTCGAGAGTTTTTCTCAAACGGGCACCTCTTCCCAATATTTGTCTGAAACATATACCGTCTTTAAATACCAAGCACAGGCCAACGAATTTTCAACAATCCACACACTTACTCGAGACTAAAACATCAGTATGTTAAAATATTGAAACTGCAATTTTTTCAGCAACCACAAATTTCAAAATTTGGTTTCTATTGAGTTGCCGGGAAAAAGCCATCTTTCAATTAATAATATTAATAATAATAAGGCCTATAGTACCCTATTGGGACCAGGCGAGTTCTCATATATCCGAGAACTTTTTAGGTATTAATGGACCTACAGCTTATAGTGGACTCCGAACCACCACAACTTTAATGGTTATGCTAATGAGTTACCAGCTCATTGAGCCCATCAAGTCATGTTCAGTTTTTTATTGCAAGGAAACTGACTAACCTGACATACAGACATATACCACCACAATCATAGATTATATAATTGAAGATGGTATATATTGTAGATGGTGTATGCATATTTCACAGACTGACTGTACTGTCTATTTATAGAAATATCGATAATGCAGATTTATTACAAACTGAAAATCAACAATCCAATTAAACAGAACACAGCAGTTTCCACCAGGAATCGAACCCAGAACCTAGTGGATGTGGGGCTAGCGTGCTAACCACTCAACCACCCGGTCGTCGATCTTTCAATTATGTTAAGTTTAATCTGAACTTAAAATTCCCTTCTTTTCGCAAAAAAACCTCACTCGAAACAAAAATGCTCGTTGTTCTCCAGCTTTTACAGCAAATCTTTAGCACTCTTGCTTCGAGGGATCTTGTTTTCGAGTCTCGGTCTGGGCAAAAAATTTATTTATAAAATCTTTTAATTTTATTTTGAATATTTTTCCTGTAGTCTGGAAATTTGAAGTCTTCAATACTGGCATAATAGTTGCCAGTCCTCAGTTAGTTGCTAGTCCTCAGTTATGGGAAATTCCTGATTCGACAGCTAGGTTATATTCACGTGTCGACCTCAAACTCTCCGAATAGTTAGGACTCAATAGTAGCACTCAAATTATAATTACTATCTCAAACGCCTTACCACTATCAAAATTTCCACTGGTGGAAGGTTAAAATGCCGAAGTGTCTTTTGATTTTGCTCTTTTTAGGACTCTAAATCATAGCATTTAGTTAGTACTAATTAGTACCTCCAATATCGGAACCAGTTCCTCAACCGTTTCGAGGATATGATGATTCTCGCTATAGCAAATCATTCCGTTAATGAACTGAACCCGATAAAAATGTCTATCCCGAAAGAGATATCCTGAGATGTCCCAAAAGAGATCAACACCGATATATCACGCGTTGATCTCTTTTGTATGGCGATGCTCACGCAAAAAGGATAGGTAGAAATGCAATTTTTAGAATTATCAGCAAGAGGTGAGTAAATGTGGCAGTTTTAATATCAGGGGTTGATGAGAAGCATAAAACCTACCAAATGGACCCAAAAAATATGAAAAAAGTAGAAAATTAAGAATTACAAAATCATCGAAATTGCTTGTTGATCTTTTTCGATGTTTTCAATTTTATGGAGAATTTAGATTTTGACACTTTTAAGGACTCTAGAAGGTAGCTATTACTTGATGATATTTAGTATCTCCAATAGCTAGAGGTACTTAACAAGTCAAAAGACTTAAAATTAGAAGAGCGGGAGAAGCGGTGAACAGAAGTTGAGAACAAGGGAAGTAGGGGAGGAGGGAAAACGGAAGAAGGGGAAAATGGAAGAAAAGAAAAAGGAAAAGCGAAGATAAGATAAAGAAAAGAAGAAGGGAAGTAGGAAGGAAGAAAACAAGCGAAGAAGGAAAGAAGAAAGAAACGAAGAAGGGAAATATTGTAGAAATAAAGAAGGGTAGAAATAAAGAAGGGGAAGAGAGAAAGAAGTAATGGAGAGAAGAATGGAAAAAAAATATGGAAAAAGGTAAGAAGGGAAAGAAAAGGGGGAAAAGAAAGGAAAGAAAACAAGGGAAGTAGGGAAAGAAGATAGAAGTAAAGGAAAAGATGAAAAACAAGAGCAAAATAAAGACAAAAATTCTTCATGACTCATGAATTTCCCTCATAATACATAAAATATAAATTTGATGTAGCTAGCATAGTGATACGTATTAACATAATTTACCATAAAATATTTGAATCCTTTTTGGGTTTGTTTTTGCTAAACAATTTTCCATGAAAAACGAATATAAAATTGAATGAAAGTTTAATAATTTCGTCCTGTTTTACATTCATTTGAAACCCGGCCGGTATTCCCAAAAAACATAGAAAAATATTCAACATGATGATGCGGCGTGACGCAAATTTCCATGTTCATTTCCATGTTGTAAAAGAGATTTGGTCAGAAATTTAAAACTATATACACCGAATATATTGGTTTAATTGCAACATTTCCATATTTTCAATTCGTAATTACGCATCCATGGTACAGGTTTTAAAATGGATCAGAATATTTTTATTGCAACCCTTTCTTTTTTTCTATCCCTTCAAGTATTGAAGTTTTCTAAATTTATTTACTTGTATACTCTTTGAAGTTCTTCTGTATTGTACTCTTTCACTTTCCAGAACATAAAAAATGCTGCACCATCACCATCGAAATTCACAAATTGCACTTGCAAATTACACGAACGGTTTTTGCGACGAATTTATTTTATTATTTTTAAATAATTGGATTCCATGTTTTGAACAAAGCTTTTTGTACTCGCCCCACATTATGTCCATTATGTCACGACACACATTCACAAAGAAAAAATGGAACATAATTATTTATTTTTCTGCTACAATTATGCATTTTTTATGCTCTTTGTTTTATTGTGATTTTCAAAAATAACGCTGATTTTCCATTGTTAACTTTTTTGGACATTAACAGTTAGTGAAACAATTAATCTGGGAATTTAAAGTGCTCAAATAAAAATCAGTCATTTGTCAATCAGTGTAGGTATGCGTCAAATCTTTCAAATATGATAGCTTCGAACGATTACTATAACTGAATTATGGCAGTCATGGTGGTATGACTACTAGTATGGGGATAGAAATCTACGCAAACTTCGAAGAAGAACCACGTGCTCCGTAGGGTTCCAACAGAATCCGAATCAGTAACAAAATAAGCTTCAAAATGCTGCCCTCAGAAAAGAACTCGATCCAGAATCCAGAAGCAAACCTGACCAAACTTGGCACCGTTCAATCTAATCAGAGTTGGGTGTGCGCAACGATAAATATTGTGATGTAATAGCAAGCTTTAGAGGCTGATTGAGACGGAATAATATTATTGATCAGCTGTGTTCTGTCAGGGCACCATNNNATAAGATGGAATAAGACTATTGATCAGCTGTGTTCTGTCAGGGCACCATTATAAGCCCATAGGTTAATCAGCAAATCGGCCGATTGGCACATGGAAATTTGCAGCCTTTCAGCAATGACCTTTGGCTGACAACCCTACAGCCGATTCACCTTCGGACGATCAGTCTAGTCCCTCGAGACATCGAAGAATTAAATATGTTGAATCAAAAACTCTAAAAGAAAGAAGCATGAAATTAAAGGATGGACCATTACCAAATGCTAGATTTGGTGAAGCAGACAAAAATTGAGAACAAGGTTTAATATGAAGGAGCAAAGAAAATCTAAGGCGAGAAATTTAAAAAAATAAAAAACCGGTAAAGTAACACCAAAGTGACGAAGCAAGAAACACAATATGAGAGACATAAACATAGGAAAGTGCCTGGTACTTAGTAGCTCCCAGAGCCCGATGCCCAAGGGTCAAACGTTTTTAGGAACTGTTCTTAGATACTTACCAAAAGCTTATATTCCAAATTTGAGCTTATTTTGATCACTAGTACTCGAGAAATCTGAAAGCTCTTGGTACAGACGCCCGCAGATCCCGAGGTCCTGGGGTCAAACTTTTATAGGAACTGTACTTGGGCACTTACCACAAGATTACGTTCCAAATTTGAACTCATTTCGATCATTAGAACTCAAGATTTCTGGAAAATTCTAATGAGTTTGTATGGGGGCTCCCTGACCCCGTGGCTCGATTTGCCCATTAACAAACTCGTCCTTACTTTTGTTGAGAAAAGCCTTCATACAAAATTTCAGCCAAATCGGTTGAGAATTACGCGAGTTATCGAGATATACAGACAGACGACGACGACGACGACGACAACGACGACAACGACGACAACGACGACAACGACAAATTTTTTTTTACAATTTTTTTTTACACGTTCCAGACCATTTGGAACAACTTTTTTTTTGTTTTACTGAATCCATAACCTTTTCATCTATTGAATGATAGTGATGAAAAGCTAAAATCAAACTTCACTGGTGGTTTCTACTCTTTTGACCTAAGCGATTAGTCCAAAATTGCAAGTCTAAAGATTTGATTTCAAAAATCCAACTAAAATTTCGCTGAATGAAACCCACTGTTTAGTTTGTTGAACATGAAATAGTGAAAATCTAAAACTTTTAGGTCCGAAATAGGAGTTTGGATTTAAATTTGGATTTCCCAAATTACTAAATGGTAAATGGTGACCTTAACTTTATTTGCTGTTTTTACTTTTATTACTTTAATTGATTGATCCTATAAAAAAGTTAAATTATTGTAATTGGTCGAATGATTGGTGATTCTCCCAAAGCACGATTTAATCAAAGTCATACGTACATGCTATTCGTAGACATACGTAAAATGGTCTACGCTTTGCAGTATAGAATTGTAAATATTATTTACAATGAAAATTGGGTGGGTGTCTGTATGTCGCTTTGTATCTTGACGATTGTCGATTATGGATTATGGATTGCGTAAGTTCTTGCTCCAAAGATAGCAGTCGTAATTGTTGGTCGATTATTCTGAAAATATCAAAATTAATGTATAAGATAAGTCTCAATAATAATAACAATATAATAATAATAAGGCCTATAGCACCCTGGAGGCACCAGGCGAGTCCTCTAGGTATAGGTATTAGTGAACCAACAGCTTATAGTGAATTCCAAACCACCACAACTTTCAATGGTTATGCTAATGAGTTACCAGTTCAATGAGCCCATCAAGTCATGTTCAATTTTTGCTGCAAGGAAACTGAGTAACCTCTTCGACATCAACGCCTTCTATCCCACACTTAAGTTTTTACAGCAGGTATATTTTTGATAGAATGGCTCTGACAATACAAGTTGGAAATCACCTTCTTTACGCTATTATTCATTAATGATAACGCACAAAGGCAATCTACCTTCTTGATAAATTTGAAAAAACGCAAGTTAATTCAATCGTCACGGGTCGGATTTGAACCCGCACCCTTGTGGTTGATAAGCAGACGCTCTGCCAATCAAGTCACCAGGGCAGTCAAAAAAATAGTCTTAAATACCCTATATTTTCATCGGCTTTCTTTGGGCTCCTTTAGAAATGTTAGTAATTTCAATGAAAACATCGGAATAAATTTTGACGTAATCAAACAGAATGGCTGAAATTTTCGTCATGGACATTACATATTGTCTCAAATCAGTCTATAAATGTCGAATCCAATCGGTTTAAGCTTACTTTGGGTGTTCATAGAAATATTTGATATTTAGTAAAATTCTTCCAAATAGATCACATCATGATCCAAGTATCCTAGAGTTTATCTCTCATCGATATAAAGAGTAAGCGAGGCACCGACTTGAGAACACCTATTAGTAGGTTACTTTAACTTTAGGGTTCATGCTGCTCCATAAAGCGGTGGGTCAAAAATGAAAAATACGACTTTGGTAAACTTAAAGAGCTCGTAGTACAGAATCAACATGGAACTCCGGAATAGATACGAATTGTTATTTACTAGTATAGTACCGACGAAGAAACTGGCAAGGTGGAGCCACATTTGATAAAATTAAAGAAGCGATCCTTGAAATGCGTGAAGTGATCTGTCTTGTAATGCTCTTTTATTTGTTACGACAAAGAAAATCTGCGCTCCAGAAGCGTCAACACTGGAAGAGAAAGATTTTGTTGTGGTAAATAACATCAATAAACACGA
>JXPH01044601.1:0-15259 GCA_001014845.1 Mochlonyx cinctipes | reverse complement strand
AGTCATCCAATATTACATTTTTCAATTTTTGATGTTTTTGTTGGGCGCCAAAAGTAGGTAGCTGAATTTTGTTTTTCTTCTAGGCCAACAGTAACATGTGAGAGCCAGTAGTAATTTAATTCAATTTTTGTAAAAAAAATCACAGTATTTTTTCTATTTTCAGAGAGCTTAAACGACTATTTCAACAAACTCCCACGAGATGTCCTTTTGTAAAATCATCAAAAACTTTTCTTCCAAAAGCTCAATTTTGCACCCTACATCTTTTTCACGACATCATCCCCCATAGCTGTCGCATGTACACGCGCAGAACATAAATTTTTAGCACCAAAATAAAAAAAAGATTTTCCACTTGTTCACAAAAGAATATAAATGCATGCGATGATTTGTTGTGAGCTGTTTGATTTAATTTATTCGCTGATTATAGACTAATTATACATATTTTAATTATTATTATTATTACTTTTTTTATGACGCGCTTCAAGATTTATTCTTTGATTCATAATATCATGTCTAAATGGAAACAAAAAGGTGTAATGTTTTATTGCATGTTTTGTAAATTGTTAAATGATAGTTATTTAAATTTGCAATATTTATTTTTTTATTTCGCAGAGTCACGGAAGTTGCATTTAACATATTATTTCGTGTGTATAAATGATATGGGATAATGAACGAGCTTTTTCATATTCATTATCGTTTTTTTCTATTTCTGGTTCATGTCTTGAATAATGATATTTTATTCAAATTTTCCTTACGGCTTTTAAAATGTTTCGTAGAATTTATCACAATAATGAAGGATAATAAACGTCGTGTTAGGGAAAAAGAAATTTAACACAATATTATGGTGTCTTGGCTAAAAGATAAAAAAGGACATTTTTCGTCCGTTTCATAAAAATATGGTACGCTATCTTTTGACATTTGATTGAAATAATATTTCGATTGGGTGAAAAGGATGTATTATACATATTGGAATGATAAACATTACCCGTGATTATGTGTCTATGGAAAGGATGAAGGTTATGTTCCCAAATTATTCCACGAGATAGAGCTTTTCTGCATTTAGTATATTTCACCACAGGGCAAGGAATTATGAAAATTTTACCAATTTTACCGTATGGTGAAATGAGAAAACAAATTTTTGTTGAAGACTTACTGAACTTTTTTTAAACTGAACCCTTTCCACACTGCTGTATGAGTCCGAGCATTGGAAAGTGACTAAATCAGTCACCAATAAATGTCAGATCTTTGCCAATCGATGTCTGCGGCAAAGCCTTCGGATAAGATGGCTTCGAACGAAGAAGCTTTGGAGTACTGCCCTCTTGAAGTAACTCGTTCCAAAGGCAGCTCGTGCCTAACTTGGCACCGTTCAAACCTAGGCTCCCATACAAATATATCAGACATTTAGTGATATTCCACGAATAAAATATCCGATCGAAGCACAAATAAAATCTGAAATTGTACAGCTCATCAAAACGTACTGTTAACAAACTACCCACGTAATAATTAAAAAACCGTACTATATTAGCAAAATAACCGCTTATTAGGCGTATATTACAGTTAAAGTACACTCTTGATTATTATTTTTTGGATAGTTTTCTTCTGAAAAAATGAAAAATGAAATACAAGGTTGGTTATACACGGAAACGAAAAAAGTACTCAAATTGAAAATGATACATTTCCAAATGATGATTTTAATCTTTGGATAAGAAATTTTGGTTTTTGAAACTTGATTTTGAAACCTTCAATTTAAAATTTCCAAATTATCAAAATCAAAGTTTCAAATCTAGTTTGCAAAAGAAATTTTCAAATAGAAAATATATGTATGTGCCCTGTCAAAACACACAATTTCCAATCTGAAAAATCCAGTTTAACATGTTGTTCAGATATATTTGAATAGTGTCAAAAATATAAAGTGGTGTAATGGTCATTTTTTCTTTAACTTCTAAAAGTAAAGTAAAGCCATTGGTCCATAAATGCAAATCGTCCAAATCAACTTTAAAACACGTTTTGGACATTAAGGAATCATTTTTGACCAAAATTGGGTGAAAGTAGTTGTCAAATTTGAGCTGGTAATATAATAGTCCTAAGCATAATAGAGTAGTTAACAGTGACGTCAAACGACCCTTCAAAAAATTGACTGGCAAAATTTTCAACCGAAAGAAGTCGGTTTATTCCCCAAGTTAATTACTCTATTGCACAAATAATGAAATAATAATAGTACCAAATTAGATTAAAATAGTGCATTGATATCAAGTTACTATTTTAGCATTTAAAATTTTACATGTGAGGAGGGCATGAGGAAACCATGAAGAGTTTTAAACATGCAAGTAGGGATGCCTTTAGCAAGTTGAAATGATATAGGGAATCTTCAAGGTGTTTAATTTAGGGCCGTAAGGAAGTCGTTAGGTCATTAAAATAATGTGTAGCCCTTATGGTTTTTGCAAGGGTTCCTCACAGCTTTCATCACGAATTCCTAACAAATCTGGACCTTAACTGTGGGTGAGGTAAACGGGAAAAATAGTTAAAAACTCCAAAACCGCAAGAACTGGTTCAAATACCGGTTTTGTAGTGGTTATTATTATTTTGCAGCAATAACTAATGTTTCGTCATATGTTTCATTATACTTCTTAGACCAGCTGGGATACTTGCCTTTAGGTCGGAAAACTAATGTAGTACACGAACGAATAAATAAATAAAACGACCATTACATACAAAAAACATAGAATACCACAAAGTGGATTATGTAGTTTTTCATTCATATTTATTGTGATCTATACTGAACTTCGCAAATATCATGCAAATTTTGAAGAGGATCGGAAAAGTATTCACAGAGTTATTCAAGAAAGTCTGGTAACTAGAAACACCAGGAATGGATAAAATTATCCTAAATTTAGCATGTGAACTGTTCTTGGGCACTCGCCATAAGCTTATATTCCGAATTTGAGCTCATTCCGATCACTAAATCTAAGGAATTCTGGAAGTGTACGGTACGTAGGAGCTCCCAGTTCTCGATGTGACATGACAAACAGTTTTAAGACCTGATGTTGGGTACTTACCAAAAGCTTATATTCAAAATTTGTGCCCATTCCGATAATTAGAACTCAAGAATTCTGGAAGATAAAGGCTAAAAATAATAGATTCCAAAGTTTTCTGTGTGTGTAATCTGTGTGCTGTTCTCTTTCAAATGGAAGGCCTCTTAAACTGTTAAATTTAGATGAATTTCCATTTATCTCCAACTACATCTTACTATTGATTGGTTCTTTTTAAGGATATATTTCTATAAAGCCAAAAATGATTCCAAAAAATTGGCAAGTACAGTTGGAAATTTTCAGGATCCGACCATTAGGTCAACGTACATTAGGCAAACGCCAAACGTACATTAGGCCAACACGTTGAAGCCAAAACGTAAACAGATAATTCTAGAAACTAAAATTTTACTTCTTTTCACCGAAATCCACTCACAAGTCTACCCACTATTAATCTTGGTTCGAGCTTCGATCAATTATTTTCAGTTCAATTTTCAAACTTTGCCAGAAGAGTCAGGGCACGCAGCTAACCACTTTTACAAAAATGATTTATTTCAGTTCACATAGCCGAACTATTTTTTAACTATTTATTTTAGCTTTTTCCCATAAAAAACTAGTTCGTGTTCAAGAACTATTCTGATAGTTTAACGATTTAAAAATTATCGTTTCTCAAATTTTATGTGTACATTAGGCCAACACCGTACATAAGGCCAACAGTACATTAAGCCAAACGTACATTGAACGAAACGTACACTAGGCCAACAATACATACGTACGTTGGCCTAATAGCCCAAACCCGAATTTTAAATCTGTTTTTTGCATTTCAGGCAAAATAAAATCATTTTACTCAAAAGCTACATATTTTAATAATTGACAATCTGCTAAAAATAAGAACAAAATAAAGAATGAGCCGAAATACCAAATCTTAAACCTAATTATATACTTTTGAATTTAAATTATAGAGTTGGGCCAACTTAAAATAAAAAATGACGTATTAAAAACATCTTTTGGCCAAGCAAATTTATTTATGATTTAATTTCAGAATAGTTTGTTGACACAAGCAATGATTAATGTGGTGTGCAGCCTGCCGGAACTGAGACACAGTTCACTCTAGAAATATTTCAAAATGTACGGAATGTGCTTCCGAATAGTAATTACGACGCCACTGAAGCGTCAACTGTGAAATTATAGGGACCCCAAAATCTACCGTTCATTTTATGACTTAATACAACGTTTTCTATCAATTATTTCATTACTTTTTATCATTCAATTTTTTTCCAAGAATAGAAAACAGTCTACTTAAAAAAACTCAGCTAATAAATATGTAAGATGAGAGAAAACTTTAATTATATGGTTCTTTAGCCAAAACATAGGAAAAAGGTAAGGGAATAAAAAAACAAACACCCAATTTACAATTTTGGTACAAATTTCATTGTATTTTCATGAATTTTGATGTTAAACTGAGCCATTAAAGCATAATTTTACGATCATTAATGAAAAAGCACATTAAAATAACAAACAATTAAATGTATAATTTTAGTTTCATTACGACAAATTACGATGATGATAAGAGAACGCTGATAACATCTTGAAAATTTTCATTCATAAATAAAATAGTAGTTTTAAAATAATTCTGATGTTTGAAGCCCATAAATTAGTTTCAATTCAATTTGCCATTTTAAATTCGATCCAATTCCAAATTAAGTTTTTTGCGGTTGTGTTGGTATTTATTTGCACTAGTGTTCGTGATATACATTTTCTCCCTCATGAACAGCAGTTTATTTACATGCGTTAGAACAATTTTCACATATTAAATCATTTTTAAATTATTGCGCAGACTTCATTAGTGTTGGTGAGATTCTTATATACATATACAACTATAAAGCATTATAATTTATTGTATCAACTAATAAATCATTCACATATACTTACACAAAGGGCGGCCATAATTTAAAATACTTTTTTTTCTTTTAGTTTTTTTTCTCTCGTTCATTTAAATATTTTGGACGGGGGCGACAGAATCATGAGATAAAATAATTTTTATCTCAATAAAATGTGATTTTTATGTATTTTTAATTGTGAGGTTATGGATTAGATAGAGATGGTTTATTTTGTTTATTGTTGAGGACTTAATTTTTCTTTGCAATATTCGATTGGATTTATTGGGTGAGAAATATTTTATTTATTTTAGTTGAAACTAAAATTTTGTTGCCGACGGTCAGTGCTGGTTTTTTGAAAAACGAAGAATTAAAAACGACTTTCACTCAACTTTATTTAATTTTTAATGTTGCTTATTTGGAAACTAAATAATTTATCTTCAATTCCTGAAGAAGTTCTAACCAACTTACGAAACGTTGGAAAGATTATCAAATAAACTATTTTACTATTATTAAACTAAAACTGATTTGTTTTTGCAGAAAGTGGGTCTTCGCCTACGGTAAAATAAGACGCAACGAAAATTATCATTATAATAATTATCAATGTCACGCCTGGATTTATCATTTTGAGTAAATATTCTGTGAAAACGGTAACATATTATAGATCTTTGATGTGTTCTACAAATTTAAGACATTTAAGGTGGTATATACACAAGAGCATATTTATTAAAATTAAAATGAGTATCAATCCAAATACTTACTTTAAAATAAATGTTGGGACGACCAAATTCTTATGTTCTCTCTGTCAAAAGCGTATAGAGTAATAAGCGCAATGCGCGACACCGACTTCCTTTGATGGTAAAGTTTGACATCCAAGATTTTTATTTCATTATTTTTCGAAGGGTCGTTCAAATCACCATCTTTGTCCTGTGTTTCTGACATTTCTGACGTCATCGTTAATTACTCTATAGGGGGCTTAACAATTTAAATTTTTTCTCCTCCATTTTGACAGTTCGAATCAACTGATCTGAATTGTGTGTTTAGGAATAATATTTTTTTCAATATTTTGGAGAGAAAATAAACATTTAGGCATTTAAACATACATGGAATTGAGTTATCAATAGTATAATCGAATATGAATAACGAATAAACTGATTTTAGAAATGACTTTGACACTTGCGAAATAAAATCCAAATACTATATTAAAAAATAAGAACCTCAAAACCGGGATTCTTAAGTTAAAAAATCGTTAATAAGAGGTTATATAAAGCGTTTGTTTAATACTCTCTTAAAAAGCGTTATAACGCTCTTCGGTATACCACCATTAGACGATTAATGATCAACCACTACATTTTTGATAAAATATTGACAAAAAAATATCTTCAAAAATACATTCAAAATTTGACAGACTAAAACGACATTCTTAGCAGTAATAAAATCACTATTATTATGATTAACTTAGCTGTGATGGTAGTTTTTTAGCAATAACTTTCCAATGGCTCATCTGCTTTGCTTACGACGGGAGCCAAAAAACCCGTCTGCTGGCTTATAATGTAACAATTTAGAACCTAGGGATCTGCGACTTCAAGGATAAGTAGGATACTTTAAAAAAGGCTCAAAGTGTAACCGTTTTAGCTCACTTTCAATTCTAGATAAAAAGGTTATAATATCCTGGAAAAATAAAAAAAAGGAATTCTTTCTGTCCTCACCAAAGTTGTTCCATTTGGTCTGAAACGCATAAATCCGGATTTTTAATGGTGTGTCGGTCAGTGTGTCTGTGGGGACAATAACTCACGTGAATTTCAACCGATTTTGATGAAATTGAGTATGCATGTTTTTTTTTATCAATAGTAAAGCCAAAATCTTAGATGGACTGAATCCGAGCATGGGATTAAGGGGCTCCCATAAAAAATCACCAAAATTTTTTAGAAATCTTGAGTTCTAATGATCGGAATGAGCTCAAATTGGGAATATAATCTTGTGAAAAGTATCCAAGAACAGTTCCTAAAAAGGTTTGACCCTAGGACTTCGGGATTTGGGGGCTCCTGTATAAACTTCCAGAATTTTGGAGTTCTAGTGATCGGAATGACCTAAAATTCGGAACATAATCTTGTGGTAAGTACCCAAAAACAGTTTCTAAAAAGTTTGACCCTGGGACATCGAGGTTTATGGCCTCCCATTTGCCAGGAAAAAATACATTATCTAAAAATTTCAGTACTTTAAATATTCTGTATAGTGCTAGTTGTATAGAAAAGTGTTTGGCCTTAGTGTAATGTTTTTCAAGTAAATTAAAACCAGAAATAAATGAGAAAACTTGCAACCCCTAAATAATTGCAATGATTAGCCAACTTGTAAATGGTATAACCAACAAATCAATAAATAAAGTCCCAAAGGACGGCTGTTTCAGATTGAAATGGAACAAAACCTAATCATAATTTTAAAGTGTATTATAAATTCCATGAATTGTAAATTGGGAAAGGATTTATCTCTGATATGTTCACAAAGCCAAATATACGGAAGGGATACAACCCACCAATACCACTGAACGTTATATGCTGCTGTCCATCCATGTTGTGTTGTGTTTCAACATTAAAATGGAAGAAGTAGCATGATTGATTCGATTCCGGAGTTGAGATGCTCATAAAAAACGCATTTAGATCTGCCTTAGAGAGTTAAGTATAGTTTACGCCTATAAATTATTTTTAACCGGGAGGAGGTGGGGCTATATGGAAAAAATAATAACAAAAAGAAGAAGAATTAAAAAGGAACATAAATCAAAGTCAAAAGCAAAATTTCGGGATTTTTTTGTATACACACTCGCAGAAAAAAAATTGCAGAGTCGAGAAATTCTTTTCTTTTTTGTGTCTAGCAATTTTTGCAATTTGAAATACTTTAATTTCACTCTATTGTTGTTGAAAAAATATTTTAATTATGTATGAAAGTTATTTTTACATTATTCAACATAAATAAATAACATTGTGTGTAGCATAAAATAAAATGCTTTGCGCCACAGAGCGAAAATGGCAAAATGATAAACGAATTTTATTTTAATCTCTGCGTTTGTTTTGAAAAATTGTTTTCAAAATTGTTGAAATTTTCTTCGCTGTTTTTTTAATCAATTTAAATTAAATGAATTTAGATTAGACACATTCATGACGAACGAGATGACGATGGAATGAGATAAATTGTGTGCGATTTGTAATTAATTAATCGATCGCAAAAATGTCCTCGCAATAGAATTTTGGCAAACCTAACCTAAAAATATTTTATAATACTTTAGTTTCGGTTCGTCGTTGTCGGGAGGAAAGTTCACTATTTTATTTTCGTTGTTCTTTGTTATCAAATTCTCTACCCTTTTGGAAAATTAATGGGCAGCATGGTCGTAGTGTCGTGTAGTATTTAAATTTAAATTTTACTTTTTGCGGATAATGATCAATCGATTGGAGGGCGGCCAGAATAATACCAATTAATTTCGTAGCATAAAGTTTATCTGATCTGTCATTGGATAGAGTGGGTTCATGTATCAGCTAAATTTGTTTTATTTCTAAACTTGGCAATGCAATTTTACTTTATAAAAAATAAAAAATACACAACTGGTCAAAAACCATATAAAACTTTAATATTGTTCAAAGGTCATTTGGTCGAAAGTCGTTTGGTCAAAGAACGTACGGTCAAAAAGTCGTTCGGCCGAAGCCCGTCCGGTTGAAAGGTCGTTCTATAGAAAAGTCTTTCGGTCGAAAAGTTGTTGGGTCGAAACCCGTTTGATGAGAAAGTCGTTCGTTCAAAACCCGTCTGATAGAGTTTATTAGAAAAAGGGAAACATCTTGGGAAATTGTACAAATTTGTTAGAAATAGTAAAAAAAAAGAAAATTTATTGGGGCATTATTTAAGGACCACCGACCTTGGCATTTGACCGATCGACCGTTTGATAGAATTTTATAGACAAAAGCGAATCGTGTTGGATAATTATTCAAATTTGTTAGAAATGATTAGAAAAATGGGAAATTTCTTGGCAATTATTGAATCCCGACTGACCATGGCATTCGACCGATCAACCACGGCATTCGACTGATCGACCATGGCATTCGACTGAACGACCACGATATTTGACCGATCGACCTTCGATTGAACGACTTCCGGCCGGACGGCTGCCACCCTTATTTTAATATTACTTACAGAAATTTCACAAAACTGACAACTAATAAAAATCTTAAAGACTGGGATTTAAATTAAAAATAGAAGGTTTTAAAAATAAACAAGTAAAGCTACCAAGGCTTGAACTGTTGCTCCTAAAGCTCACAGATAATACTGGAAACTAAAATTTTAGTTCCTTTCACCAAAGTTCAGGCAAAAGTCTGCTCACAATTAATTTTAGTTCGAGCTTCGAACTTTTACTTTAAGTTTGATTTTCAAACTTTGACAGAAGGGATAGGGCATGCAACTAACACTTTTTCATCAAAAATGATTTATATTAGTTCACATATCCAAAATATTTTTTTAGTTCTTTTAATTATTTATTTCAGTTCTTTTCACTATAGAAAACGAGTTCATGTTAAAAAACTATTGTGATAGTTCAACGAACTAAAAAATATTGTTTCTGAAATTATCTGTGCAATCTTGTTATGGCTACGGTATCGGAGTACAGCACAATATGAATTCTGAATACACTCACTCGTAGATACATCACTTGGAACATGTGCTGTATTTAGAATCGAGCTTTATATTTTTGCACGGTTTACAATTATGCTACCATCTCTGGGTCTATGATAAATTTACTCAGCTGGTCAAGAGCAGTTTTGAATCTATAAGGAGGACCGAATCCTCCAAGATTATAAAAAATTAATACATGCATCTAATTTTTTGTGCAAAAAATTATTTTAGCGTTGACAAAATTGCGCCTCTTATCGATTAAATGCACCCTACATACTTTACTATCAGTTATAAAATGGAGGCCTAAGTGGCACTAGGGCACTTATTGGAATAGGAATGACCGGATACAGTAAGGACATCGTTTGTTTCTATACCCTAGTTATATTAAAGAAAACGAGTGCATCATCTCTGAAAAGTGTTTTTTTTCATACCCCACTTTAACACTGTTTAGTATGAAAATAATATTTATTTTCAATTATTGAGGTGGATTTTTTTGTTTTAATTTCAAGAGCATTGACATGATAGGTTTGCCCTTCTATCGGTTTGGTGTAGAAGCTATACTAACCTTCTAGACGCCTTTCAATTATGTGACCGCAGTTATCCGACTGACTCTTATATACTCAAGTTTAGGCTCATATACTTCAGAAAAGTAGAATTCTAGTTGGGTGGTAGCTTACAAAGCTACGCTGATCCTCCTAAGAGGAGGGGAAGAAGGATATTTCTATTTTTTTGAAAAGTGACAGCTGTGAAAATGCTCCGGAAGCAGCATAGCTAGCAATCACGATTTTTGTCACACAGACAGAAGTACACGCTAAATGAGGCTACCGAATTAAATGTGAAATTCACCGATTCTATGAAAAAAAAAATATTATAAACCTGGACGGACTTCCGAATAATTCTGTAGAATTCAAAATTAATCTTCACCATATTATTTATATAAGATGATTATCATTTAGTGGAATTGAGAGGAAAATTGACTTCCCAAAAATTTTAAACATCAACAGCAACCTGTTAATCGAGTTATCGGATCGCGGAGTTAACAAAAATAACAGTTTTATTCAGTGCACAGATAAATTCAGAAACAGTACTTGTTAATTTTTTAAACTATCAGAATTACTTCAGAAACGATATTTTTAAGTTCAATAAACTATCAGAATAGTTCTTGAACACAAACTAGGTTGTTAGAGAAAAAACCTAAAATAAATAGTTAAAAGAACTAAAAAAATAGTTTGTGTAAGTGAACTAAATTAAATTGTTTTTGAAAAATTGGCCAGTTACGTAGCCTGACCCTTCTGGCAAAGTTTAAAAATCGAATTAAAAATAATAGTTCGAAGCTCGAACAAAAATTAATAGTGGGCAGACTTTTGCCTGGATTTTGGTGAAAAGAATTGTAAGTTTCAATTTCCAGAATTATCTGTGATAATTCTTGAACACGAGCACGTTAAAAGTTAAGTTAAAAGTACTAAACAAAATAGTTTGGGTACGGGAAAATAAGCCTTTTTCGAAAAAGTGGTCAGTTGTTTGCCCTGATTCTTCCGGCAAAGTTTGAAAATTGAACTAAAAATAATAGTTCAAAGCTCGAGCTATAATTAGTATATGGAAAATTCTGGGACCTAAAATTATAGTTTCTTTCACCAAAAATGAAGCAAAAGTCATTAATTTTAGTTCGAGATTCGAACTATTATTTTTGGTTCGGTTTTCAAGCTTTGCTTTGAGCAAACTTTTTTTTTTAATTTTGGATCAAACCTGAGCAGAACAAAAGTGGACAATAAGGTTTTTTAGAAGACACTTTGTGTCGAAAATTCTTTATTATCTACAACCATTAGGACTTGGTATCTTTTTTAATCCACTTTGGGATTTCATTATTTTTTGTCCCAATTACATCACCGTCCAAAATACTAATTTTTATCAAAAAAATAATAATAATACTATAAAAGATTATTTAGCGACGGTCAAGTAATAAATCAAGCGATTTTCAAACCCACAAAGCATGAAAATCAATTTTTCGACGGAAACAGAAAAAAGTCCTTGCTCTTTTTATTTTTTATACATTTTTGTATATACAAAATTGCCACAACAATTAATTTGACCATTAATAACATGCTTAAATAAAATATCACAAACTAATAAAACATGCGAAGATGTACGGGAAAGATAAAATATTTTATTAAAGAGCACACAATTGTAAAAAGGGTGTTGTGTCCTTAAATAACGGGCGAAAATATAATGTATTATGGTACGTAGTTGGAGATATAGATACGACGAGAAACACGAAAAATAATTTATGTTTCTTTGGAGACCCTCATGATCTAAAAATGAACAGCTGTGGGCTATACACGCAATTTAAGCTGAGCTATTTTTCATGCATAAATAAATGAGGCTCCTTTTTCTCCTCCTCCTCCCCACACCACACCACATTTCACCTCACCTCAACTCCTTCTTGAAAAATATACAGAAAAGGAAAATAAATGATTTTTAATTTAAATTGCTCCAAAATTAATCCCTTTTAAACTTTTCTGACTTATTAGCCCAGCCATACCATAGAATAGCATAGAGAAAGAGAGGCTCTTCCAAGATAAATAATGTTTAATTTTATTATTTATTGAATAAGGGTTATAAGGTTAAAGTTCAAGTTAAAGTACGAAACATAAAGCAAAATCCAAATTATTGATTTATCACCGAACCGACTCTCTTTTCTCTTGTACACACACAGTTTTCAGAGTTCACTTTTATTTTATTTTATTTTCCTCCACAAAAGAGCTTTAAATTCTCTTCCTCTTCCCTTTTGCGCCATTTTTCCCTCCACTAAACTTGTACACTCTGGATGTCTGGACTGCTAAAATGTAGGTAGACTGTTTCATTCTGGTTTTATGTTTGTGTGCAAATTTTCATTTAAAATTATTGTTTAATTATTGTTTTCTGGTATGAGATGAGGATGGAGAATGTAAGGAGCCGGCATCGGCATGCAGAAGAGCAGTGCCAGGTATAGGTTTTTGTATATATCGAGGTGTGCAGTATATGGAGGGATCAGATAGGTTTGTTATAAATTTCTGGTGTCCGATCGAATCCAAAATGTATCTACATTTTAATTTATTTAGAATGCATGCTCTGTAAACTAAATTGTGCTGCTTTTGGCTTTGGTTTTCATGGGGCTGAGAGGGGGCAGGGATAGAAGAGGAAAGAGGGTACATTGAAGATATAATAGATTGCATTTTCATGTAATATATCAATTCGTTTAAGCTGTCCTTTAATCCCTTAAATTCCTCTACATTTTGATACACATTTGGTGTTTTCTCCTCTTCAGTGCGGTGCTGAGGAGGAACACAGAACAAATACTGGAAAAGTTATCTGTTTATTTCAATGTTCAAAACAAACTTTTTTCTATGTATTAGTGTGTACAGAATTGTATCAGTAATATAGTCCTTCAAGAGGTTGAGTATAATTCTGGGGCATTTTTCAACTTGTTCACAAAACAAAAGTAGAAAGTGTCAAAAATTTGGTTCACCCTCTTAAATTGCGCTTTAATAATCTCGCACAGTTAACGAGGATTGTTTTTTCAAGGGTTCTTCTTCTTAAAGTGATTTGGGAGAAAAAATAGTAATAAAATAAAATGCACACAATTAAATATCAGCAGACGTGGCGCAGGCTGGCGTTAGCAGCACTCCGACGGGAAATATATTTTTGATGATAAATTCTTTTATGTTTTGGAAAGCCTGCGATTTTTATTTTATGACTTTTGAATTTGTCATTGCACCAGTCAATTTTATTTCTAACCTTTCTTGTTTAGCTTGCTAAATTTGGATGGGTAAGATCTAATTGAAAAATTAATAATTGTTTTTGACAGTACGTAGGGCGCCACTGGGCCCTTTATGCCTACATTTTTAAGTTATCTGTTACTGAAGGATCAGTTTACATTGGTCAGCAATTTTTATTTTAAAATATTCACCAATTGCTTAATACTTATTGTAATATCGTTTTGGGATAGTATTGGTAAGTTAAGTTGGGTCTTCGATGCTTACAAAACATGCTGCATATTCTTGCATAACTCGTATTATAGTTAGAAGATGTTATTCAATTAGATACAAATATTGGAATGGTTTTATATTAACATGAAATAATGCCAAATCCACAGAAATATTTAAGTCTACTTTTACTAACATCAGTTCTCCTGAGGTTCATCATTACTTATGTTCTTCTGTAGTAGTAAATTTGCTATCAAACGATAGGTATTTCCGCGTCCTTTTTCTACAGGTATGTTAAACAAATTTTGTTTAATAAATATTTTGGTGTTGGAAATGTACTTGTCTATAAATAGAATAGAAATTACTAGGTATCTTGTCACACCAAAACTATTTTTTGCAAAAAATATTTAAAATTTAATATTGAATCATCCTGAATTTGCTTGAATCGCTTACATTTTTACAGTGTATACTTTAAGCAATCTAAATTTGCATGCATTTAAATAGAAATAGGCTTAAAATTAAGTTGAGAGGGTTTTTGGGATACTGATTACGAATCTGAAGTCTAAAGTGTAAATCTAGCCAAAATGGCCAAGAACTGATTTCAAAGGTATCACGGGGGCGTAAACCACCCTCGTAAGCTTCTAATATTTAAAATATCAAAGTTTATATTTTTAATTTATTAGAGACACTCATAGACATCAGAAAAACATGGGTTTTTAATTCAGAGTCAAACTTTTAAAGTTAGGCCAGCGTGTTGATAAGGCCCAGATTTTCAAATCCTCCAAGTGATATATGGACAGGAATTGTACAACTTTAAATAAATCGTCGATCCTAATAATTGGACCCCGGAAAAATAAGTTGGAATCGGTAAAAACATATAGGTCCGTTTTTGAGGGTCCCCTATAATTCTAGATAGTTCACTACTGGTCATGATGCTGGTTCATTGACTGGTCATTCTAGGGACCCAAAATGGACCAAAGTCTAGTCCCAAAATAGATTTTCCAACTTTGAACTATTTTTATAGCATTGAATTGTTAGTGGCACCAAAATTTTATTTCATGCCAGACTTATCTACACTAGTTTAGTTTCCATAACACTTCGGAGCAGACATTTAACCGAAAAACAGGTGCCAGTAAGGGTTTTTTCATTCTCCTGGACAGCTCAATTTTTTATTTAGTTAAAATTTCATGAGAAACTTATCCAGACTTGCATTCGTAACTCTCCGGACTTGGACAAGCAAGCCCATAACCGAAAAACCGGTCCCAATACGGGTTTTGGAATTTTACTGGATATCACAAAACTTAGTAGCTCAATTTTATTTTTATTTAGTTTACATTTCATGGCAGATTTGTCCAGGCTTATGTCCATAATTTTCAGGACCGGAAATTCTGACTATAACCAAAGCACCGGTCCCAGTAAGGGTTTTTAAACTTTCATCTTTGATTTTAAATATCAAATCAACAGCTTACAAATCATCATAGAGCAATCAGTTGAGATACGCTCCCAATTGTATCTCCTGTTCATCGATTACGAAAAAGCATTCGATTCCCTAGATAGAGAATACATATTGGTTGANTTCATCGATTACGAAAAAGCATTCGATTCCTTAGATAGAGAATACATATTGGTTGAATTGAAAAACTTTGGTGTACCAAATAAAATGATATCCCTGAAACCCAAGTATTATGAGGGTTTTCAAATGTACAGTACTTCACAACGCTAACTAGTCTGAACCCTTTGAGACACT
>JXPH01044507.1:0-10301 GCA_001014845.1 Mochlonyx cinctipes | reverse complement strand
TTGTTTCCATTACCATCATCAATATTTCTGTGAGAGCCCATAGACAGTTTTGGCCAATTGGGCTCAAAATTGATAGGTTGACAATAATTAGTGTCAATGCCCAAAATGTCAGCCATTTTGTTTGATTACATCCGAATTTATTTCGATTTTTCATTGAAATCACCTACATTTCTATGGGAGCCTATAGTAGGCTTTGGTGGATTGAGCTCAAAATTGATAGGCTGATTTGTGACAAAAATTAATGTTCATGACCAAAATTTTAGCCACTTTTTTGAATACGTCAGAATTTAGTACGATTTGTTATTGAAATCACCCACATTTGTATAGGAGTCCATAGTAGCCTTAGATCGATTTGACTCAAAATTGATAGGCTGATTTGAGACAATAATTAATGTCCATGACCAAAATTTCATCCATTTTGATTCATTAAAATCAGAAAAATTTGTATGGGAGCCTATAGTAGGCTTTGGCCGATTAACACAAAAAACAATAGGGTTCTTAACATGAATATTTAAATTTTTTTTTCGAATTTTCAGTTCGATTGGTCAATAATTGCGACAGAAATGTACACGACCAACAATCTACAATCTACAAACCGACCAACCGACATCCAACCAAATTTGATCGCAAATGATTTCTAAGGTCCAAAACGTATTTTAAAAGTGATTTGGGCGATTTGGATGTTTTGACTAATTACTATACTTTAACATTCTTCAAGAAAAGTTAAAGTAAATATTAGGTAACGCGTGCTAATTAAAATAACTGTCAGATAATGACAGACTTCTATTAAGAGATAGGAAATATGGCTTCGTCGTTGTATGTAGGTGTCGAAAATATACTAACTTACCCTACCAGGAAGCTCATGTGGTTTTATACATTTCCCATCCATGTGAAAATTCGTGTAACTTAAAATTTTACGTTATAGGGAATCAATATACCAATATGCTACATATACATTGCAAATTTTAATCATTTCAAATTGTAATTTGAAGAAATTCTAATACGAATTTTAGTAAGTGTTTTTTCGATAGCAACAATGACGAGGACAGTAGAAAGTATGAGAACTGTCAAGCTCTAGCATTCACAGAATTATATTTCTATTCAGATAATGACCAGAAAAATGTAAATAAAATACTCAGGGAACCACAATTTTAAATTTTCATCAATGAGTCATGAAACAATCTTGCCTATATATTCAAATTGCATTGCTGTAAATGTCAAAAATTAACCAACTCGTCTGAAGCTTGATTTTATACAAACTCGGTCAATAAACAATATTCACGGAACTGTTCCGTCGTCCACTCTTTTTTGAATCCCGTTAAGTTCAGTACTTATTCCATTATCAAAATAAACGTGTACAGTGTACACACTTGATATTTTCGAGCCGAAAGGCCGGTCTTTGTAACCGAGCTGTGAGAGAATTGTGAATTGAACCAATGATCTGTAGATTGGCGAAGACTCTAACCATAAGCTACGGCGGCTTATATCCGTTAATATGTGAATAGACTTTAAGTCGAATTTTAATATTGATATTCCGCAAGGGCGCACACACATACATGCAATTTCCGAGCTCGAACTTGAATATAAGGGTTTCGTTATTTTTTGTCTCATTTTTTTAACTTTTCCTTAGAATAAAGTTATTTGTCCCGAAACTCAAGATATTTTAAATATATAACTTTTATATTCACGGTTTTTAAAAATCCTGATATATACGTTTAAGTCAAAATCGACCTGAAAACAGTTCATATTATTTAGTGTAAAAACAACGCCCTATAGGGGGTCAGGTGGATTGATGGGTTAAGGCGTGGATTTTTCTACGCATGACGTCATCAAAACATCTGACGACCTGGGTTCAAATCCCGGCGGAGCCATATCAACTTTAATTGAAACAGGGTTTTCAATATTGCGTGATAGGTCTGCTATATGACACCCCATTAATGACACCCCATAAAAATGATTCTCGGCCCAGTTATGGCTAGTCCCTAGGGCCTTTAGGTTTAAGAAAAACAAAAAAAACAATGCCCTATCGTAAATTACGTTGTTAGTATAGCGGCAGAATGCCAGGTGGCGCCAGTATCTAAAATTCACGCTTTCAAATCTCATAGAATTGATTTTCTCACACAATCGTTATAAAAAACCCAAAAAAGTCCTTTTTCAAACTCATTTAAACTCACTTGCTTTCAGGTTTCATAAACAGCGTAGGTAATTAATGGACTCAATTAAAAAATATGTCATTACCAGTTACTTTATACTCATAATAATTTATAATTATTCTCCTGTGGAATGGAGGATAATAAAATTGTTATAAGAGAAATAAATTTTTCATCATCGCAATAGTTCGAGAGGCTGCAGTAAAAAATGGGATCGGATATAAAATGGACGTCGTCTATGTGTTGAAAAGTGAGTGAGTGAGTGAGAGAGATTTTTTTGGGCACTTTTATANATTGAGCCCATCAAGTCATGTTCAGTTTTTATTGCAAATAAACTGACTTACACACATACCACCACAAGCATATCATAGGTTATATAACTGTAGATGGTAGTTGGTGCATGCATATATCACAGACTGACTATACTGTGTTCTATTTATATAAATATCGATAATGCAGATTTATTACAAGCTGAAAATCAATATTCTAATTAAAATAAACACAGCAGCAGCCACGGGAATCGAACCCGGAACCTAGTGAATGATAGGCTAGTATGCTAACCACTCAACCACCCGGTCGTCGCTCCTGATGTACAACTGAGAGTTTCATATAAAAGCATGTGAAATTCAAATCTCCTAAATTTATACAAGAAGGTAATTTTGAGAAAAAAAATGATATAACTATACTCCGTCGCACGGTCCAAACCTGCTTGATAAAGTAATCCATTATAAAAAATTGTAACAAATCCACTTGAACACAATCTTCAACAACATCTAAAAATTAATTGAATAACCAGAGATATTCTATTTAAAGAGATCTGAAAGTTCGCAAATAAAATATTCAATATTGATTGTGAGGAACTGGCGCCACCTAACATTCCGTCACACTATGACAAGACAACTTAAATAAGATAATTTTATCAAAAAGCGTTGTTTTGGTCCTTATACTGTTTTTATGCAAATATGTAAACATGCAACGCTAAGCTTTTGAAAATAAAATTTATGCCACGTTGTGTTGACATTTTGTCGAAGAAGTAGGCGTTATAATACCTATTATTTGAGGTGTAGAGATTTTATCGGGATGTAGGCGTTATATTATCTATTATTTCAGTGAAATATTAGAGGGCGTTAGTAGAAATATTTAGTTTGAGCCTCAATTTTCTTCTACTCATTAATCCCTTTAAATAAAATATCTGATTTTCTTCTGTTCAGCTCAAATTTAATAACTTGAAATTGAAAATACAAAAAANAAGTGAACCACAAAATGGATTGTAAATTTTCTATACATCACACAATACGGGGTAAAATGTAGTGATCCTAAAATGTGAGCAGTTGTGTTTTTTTCTATATTCCGAAATGAATTTCTATTTTTATTACACGTACCTATATCTAGGAAATTTAGATTTTATTTACTCTTTCTTTTTATATTTGAAAAAAATATGTGAAGTAGTGGTGTAGCAGCATCGGTCTTAATGCGTACCTTTACCTTAACTTCGTCTCCGCAACAGTAATGGGTCAAAATCTCACACCAAACCTTTGACGCATTTCAATATATATAGTCAATATAGTTAACCAATTGGGAAATGGGGGTGGAGAAGAAAAGCATGAAGCGGCTCGTGATTGTGATTTATTTAACTTTTATTTGCTTAAATTGAAATATGAGCTTCTTTTCTCCCTTCTTCATGCGGGTCATGGTATTTATGATGAGAGGTAAACTTTTTTTATTCAAATCCAATTTCACACTTCGTCTTCCAGAAGGTCGTTTTTAATTTAATTAAAAAAAACCTTAATTCATCTCATTTACTTCTGCTCATTTTTTTACTTTAAATATAAATTATTATGCTTTTTGCGAGCTTCTTCTTTTGTATATTTTATTACAATTAAATGACAAAAGAAAGCAAATGTAGCAAGTAGCAACTGAATGTCATAGAGTAAAAAACGATGTATTCGCACATAAAAAAGACAATTTTACCTTCAAATCAGTTATAATTCTGGATACACCGATTTACAGGCAAAATTCTTCTTAAATTTATGAGATCTGTGCCAATGCCTGAAAATGAAATCCAAATTTTTTAATAGGTGGTTTTGGTCGTAGGAAGCACAATATTTAGATGTAACATCCAGAAGTCATCGAAAAAAAACTAATACCCTTCTGCGCGAGACCTATGCTTAACGCCCTCAAAATGAAAGTCAAGATTCAGATATCATTAAATAACTACTAGGGAGTGCTGTTACTAGAAATTAAAATTTTACTGAATACATAAGCCTTTCTTTTCTATCAATAGATATGATGGGAGAAATAAAAAAAAAGCTAAAAAGAAGTAAATTTAAAAAATAAAAAGACGCTGATGTGGTGGACGTCCATCCGCTTCCAAACAGAATGCAGTAGACGCACTTTATAAACAGAACAAAAGCTTATGTCCCTCGAAAAAAGTTGTTCCGTTTGGGCTGAAACGCAAAAAACCGAAAACAACCTGTCTGTCTGCGTGAGCACGATAATCACGTAATTCTTATCCGATTTGGAGGTTATTCGAGGCTTTTCTTGACAAAAGTAAGGCCAAGTTTATTGATGGTCCATTTCGGACCGAAATTTTCGGTGCATGGAGTCTGGGGGACTCCCATACAAATTCAGCCCTGTTTTCAGAAATCTCGAGTTCCAAACTCAAAAAAAAACTCGCCGATGAATCAACGTTGATTTTATTTCAACCAAAACAGCACGCCTATTTGGCGTGAAACATACACCTCCACTTTAAAATCTTATTCCAATCAAGTAGTGTTTGCTCGAATTTGGAAAAAGAAGCCAAAATGACCTGCTTACGCATGCCAAATGGATGGGATCGACACGCTTATCTGACGTGTTTTTCACCCGCCATATCAATGCACAAACGCTAATTTGGCCTGTCTATACACTCCAAAACAGCGGGTGAACATACAATTATTCAGGGTGTTTTTGTACGTGAATTAACACGCTGAATCCGTCAGTGCGACGCACACCGTGCATTCCTTGAATATATAGAGATGGTGGATGGTGTCTTGGTGGATGGTAGATGGTCTATTAGATAGCGTCTTTGCTTGCTAATCGAAAGATAGTGGTTCGAACCCAGAAGTCAGCGAAAATGATTAAAAAAAATAAAATTAAAAGAAACAAATAACAAATAGAAAAAATTGGGGAATTGATAAAAATTACAAATAAAATAAAAATAAAATTCTAAAAATAATGCCCGTCGTCCACCCGCTGTGCAGCTTAAAAAACCATACGGTAGTCACTCACTATATTGGCGGGTAAAACACGCTGTTCCACCGTGCTGTTTTCACGCCAACAGTGAGGTCGTTATTATTAATGCATAATAGGGTAAACAAGTGATTTCCGATATGTATCGTCAGAGCCATGCTATCAAAAATAAGTTTGCTGCAAAAACTTAAGCATGGGATAGAAGGCGTTCGAATGGCGTTCATGTCGAAGAAGTTAGTCAGTTTCCTTGTATCAAAAATTGAATAGGATCTGGGAACTCATTTGCACCAGAAATCTCGGGTTCCAATGATTGGAATCAGTTCAAATTTGAAATATAAGCATTTTGTAAGTACCCAAGAACAGTTTCTGAAAAAAAAATCAGTCTTGGACTTTGGGATCTGGGACACTCCTATGCAGCCGGAGTTTTCAGATATCTCTGGTTCTTATGATCGGAATGAGCTTAAATTAGAAATATAAGCTTTAAGTGAGTCGCCAAGAACAGTTCCTACCCTAAATTACGGCTAGTGCTTCCAAATACCAGACTTTTTCTAATAACTCTGAAGATCCTCATCCGACCTTCTCCAAAATTTTTAAATGTGTTATTTTTTCAATTTCAAATCGAGTTTCTTATGATAAAAAGTTCCGGAAAAAAAGAAAAAAAGCTCTAGTTAGCTTTGTGATATACTGTGTTTTTTTTCTAAGATAGACATCTTTGAGCCTTCTATGCTTTTGTAGGTATTATTATAATAAAATGAATTAATGAATAGAGATGTTGCTAGTTCTGTACTGCATATTAATGAGCAGCTTTTGCTGAAGAGAGGGCGAGAGTGGGGTGGAAAAGGGGAGGGGGAGTTATAAATGGAATTACATTATAGTGGTATCGAAAATAGGCAAAGTTAATAATAGATTTTCTTTCAAAGATGATAAAGCGGCAGACAAATCTTTGAAATCCGTACCCAAATTTTAGGAGGAAAAAACAAAGATTTTGAATGGCCGATCCAGTCATGAAGCCATGACTTTAATTTCTATAGCTTTTTCCAATATCACCGCTCCTAACAGCACTCAGCTAATAGGGGAGGACGTACTTATTATTGATGACGTCTCTCTGTTTTATCAACAAATTCATAATTATTGTAATAAAAATGTCAACTTTATATGAGCGCCCAAGAAGTCTTAGTCCATACAAAGATTTCATTCATTTTGTCTGTGGAATGTATCACAATAATGGTTTTAAATTAAAAAAACATTGCATTCACAAGCTACGTCCTCGCAGAAGACCAGCTGTTTCAATCTAATGAGATTCTAGTTCAATATCAGCTTTCTCCTAGGACTGATGAGATGACAGATTTTTATAGCCCTCTCCTGGGAAACTGGAATGAGCGGGCAAATATCTTGTTCTTAATAGATCCAAACAGCTGGTCTTCTGCGTGGACGTAGCTTGTCCGTTTGAGCTAAAAATTAGTAAGCATAAAAGGATACCAACTATAATAATCTTGGTAAAATTTTAAAAGATTCTATTAATAAAANACTGGAATGAGCGGGCAAATATCTTGTTCTTAATAGATCCAAACAGCTGGTCTTCTGCGTGGACGTAGCTTGTCCGTTTGAGCTAAAAATTAGTAAGCATAAAAGGATACCAACTATAATAATCTTGGTAAAATTTTAAAAGATTCTATTAATAAAAGTGTGATTCATATCATTTTTATCGATAAAATGAAGAACTTTTGTATGAAGCCTTTATTCGATTGGGCTCTCATATAAATGAATCACGTATCCTTATCAAATAAATACTTCCTCTAAAATTTCAGCTCGTCCGGCCAAACCGTTTAGGAGTTTTCTTGAGACATACAAAAGTTGCGGAAAAACGAATAGACGGATCGTCCAACCGACTAACCGACGCACGTCCACCCAATGTTGGTCAGCAATGATTCGTAGAAGTTCAGGACGTGCTTTAAAGTTTGTTTAGGCGATTTTCATTTCTGGAGCAAATTTTAATTTTTAGAAGTTAAAGTAAAATTATTATTTTCCATATTGGGTTGGCGACTTAGAGTACCCTATTAGTGGTTAAAAATTTTCAAATACTGATTGTGACAACTTTTATTACAGCCCTCCCTATGAAAAATTTGACGGCTTCCTCACGTGTTCCTACCAGGTAGGAAATTCTGAGGACAGCAGAGAGGAACCCGAGAGGAAATAGTGAGGAAATTGGAAATCCATACATTGAATAATCTGTGAGGAGTGCATGAGCATACGTCATGAAACCAACCCATGAAAATTCCATGCGTATTTTAACCTCCTAACCACATTCTCACGTTTTAATTTAAAAAATCCATCATGGCTTCACGAGTAACCTTTTTTATGTTAAAAAAGAATTTAAAAATAAATTTAAGTAATATCAGTAGGTTTTTATCGAAACTTTGTACATGACCTAGGTACCTGCAGAATGGCAGAAATTCCAAATATCTTAGTTCTAGAATGTATAGTGCTGCAAAATACTTTATTCCAGCACTCTTGTCTACAAAATGAGAAAATGATGCTGTCATGGAAAAGAAACACAAGCATTTTTTTTGCCTCACTTTTTTCAAGTAAATAAATATATTTTCTAAGTATTTAACGAATCCAGTTTCTTACAATATACTTCATACCACAATCTTGTTTCGGTTTTCTTAGAACCTTGTAGCATGATATACTCGTACAAGTTTAATGTTCATTTATAATTAAGATTGCTGAAAAAGTTTAATTTCAACATGACGGAATTTTGTACAGATTAGCCAAAATATGATGTAAATAAAATATTTTTATGTGTTCAAGGCTTCATCAAGATGAGTTACAGGCATGATTTGCTTCGAGATTTTAGTGCGATCTTAATTTGAATTCACAATAAGATTTTAAGTTAGGCTCTTTTTCATAAACGAATGTTACGACAAAGATTTAAAAAATATTAAAAGTATTCTGAAGTTATTTTGAAGATAAAAATTATGGAAATGTGACTCGAAACAACATTTGAAACACAACACTGTAACAAAAGAGACATTACAATGATCACACTGTTTTTTTCTCCCTTCTTTTCCTAAGGCCCTAGCTAGAGACTAGCCAAAACAAGGCCAAAAATCAGTTTTTTGTTTTATTTTTGAAGAAAGAACAGCCCAACAAAATTGTGGTTGGTCAAAATTTTCAGCAAACCATTCCATAGTTCTGACCATGGGACAAGTCATACAGACAGCACAATAGCAGAAGATGCATCAACATTAGAGTTTGATTTTGCGTCTCGAAAAATAGATTGACAATCAAGCCTCTTAAAGGGGTATTTCATTATCATGAAGAGGGCAGGGCCATACGTTATGATCTGGCATTTGATAGTCATGTCCACAAGTACATAAAGGACTTTGGACAATATTTATCCTGTTAAGGTGGTTATTAGGGGTATAGGGGTTTAGAAATAATCAAAAAGCAAAACCGTCACAATTCAGCGAGGTGAGCGAGAACCCAGAAAAAGTTAACTTTGTATTGTTAACACTGTTAGCTTTTTTGCTAAGAGGGTGAGAGAACTTAGGGTGTCAGAGCATATATTACATATTCCAATGGGTTATGTTGTAAAATATGCTCACAAGCACAGTTAGTAGCTAAAGGTTCAGCCATATAAAAATTTTATGGTTCTTTGACCTGATATGCAATGTTATGCTCCAGCAAGCTTTTATACACAAAATTTCTAGGTATGATCAAAATAATGTTATATTTAGTGATGGATCGAAAATGTCAAACAAAATAGGTTTTGAGGTCTTCCATTAGGAAGAGTGCAAGGTTGCGTATCAAGTCAGGACCGGAAAAGTATATACAGAATTATCCAAGAAAGTCTGGTAAATAGAAGCACAAGGAATGGATAATATCACAAATTTATCACAAGAACTGTTGTTGGATACTTACCAAAAGCTTATATTCCAAAATTGAGCTAACTCCGATCACTAGAACTCAAGAATTCTGGAAGTTTCTGATACTTAGGACCTCACATATCTCGATGTCCCAGGGTCAAACTTTTTTAAGAACTGCTTTTTAGTACCTACCACAAGATTATGTTCCGGAATTGAGCTCATTTCAATCATTAGAACTCAAGATTTCTGGAAAATTTCTATGGGGTTCGCCAGACCCCAACAAACTTGTCCTTGCTTTTGTTGAGAAAGCTTCCATGCAAAATTTCAGCCAAATCGGTTGAGAATTTTGTGAGTTATGGAGGACACAGGCACTCGTCGACAGATAGACATACACGCAGACATTTTTTAATGTTTTTTTCACGTTTCAGACCTTTTGGAGCAACTTTTCCCGGAGAGACATTTTTTTACTCAATACAATAGCTTTTCTTTTCTACTTATCTTCTATCGAAAACTACTTATATTTTCTAGAAATATTGGAATTGTTTTAAAGTTATTATTTGAGCATCAAAAAGGTTACACATGAGAAAGGCATGGGGAAGCCATGAAGAATTTTGAACATGCAAACTGAGCAAACTGGAATTTTCATAGGTTACTGACGTGCCATTATGGTTTCCTCACACGCGTTATTTAAAAAAAGCCGTGAGGGAGCCATAAGGTCGATAAAATTATGTATGGAGTCTCCAGAATACGTTGCTTGTCAGAAATCCAGGTTGAACGAAAAATCTTCTTTGTGTACTTTTGGGGATTTTTCGGATGTTGGGGTTTTTTGGGGATTTTGTGGACTTTTCAGGCTAATTTTTTTGTATTGTTTTTGTAGTAAATTCTAGTGATTTAAAAAAAAAACTGGACCATCGAATAGCATTTTGATTTATTGGGTTTGTAGTAAAACCGTTTTACTAATTTTTGTTATAAATTTTACATTTTCTTGATTTGTACTGTACTTATTTTTGTAGTACAAAAAGTATTGAATTTTTTAATGAAATGTACTGAA
>JXPH01044252.1:625-11068 GCA_001014845.1 Mochlonyx cinctipes | reverse complement strand
GAATTTTCCCTTCTTTAGAAAAAAGTAAAATTTATTTCTAAGCGAAGCTATATTTGAAGGTCTTCATAGAATTGTCCCTTCTTTAGAAAGATAAAAAACTTATTTTGCTTATTAAAAGCAGCATCAAGAGTATGAAACTTTAGATTTAAAAAAAAATCTAGTACTTGAAAAAATATTTAAAATTTCTTAAGTAAAAATATGTTTAAATATGTGTTTTGGGCAAATGTTATTCAGGAAAATGTACCATTCGGGCAAATGTTATTCGGGTAAATGGTATTCGGGTAAATGTTATTCGGGCAATCGTAGTACTCTCAAATATAACCTTTAAACTCCTTGAACCTATAGTAAATGCAAGCAAACCTTGGCGTGCTTCTTCAATAAAATTAAATACTCATCAAAAATGCAACGTCTTCTAAAGTCCAACCCCTCACCTTGTAAACCACGTTGATTACCCATAATTTGTAGCTTGTTACAAACAAAAACAAAGGCTGTCCGTATCGAATAGAGTGTTAAAAGAAAATTAAACGAGTTGCATTTAATATTTTTATGATGCATTGTTCGAGAAGGAAAAAAAAACATGATTAAGAATATGTAGTAAGCAATACAATAACTCCTTCAAGCCCCATTCCCAATTAAAAGTGAATCCAGAATGCACTTGAAATATTAAGTGCGATGCACAATGCACGGCACGTACCCGAAATCAAATAAATTTATTTATTTTTATTTTTTTGTGATTGCAACGAAAACTTGGGCAGAATATTTAAATTTAGAATTTTTTCTAAAGACAATAAAATATTAATTTTGCTTAATTGTTATTTATTCGATTTTTACATGGAGGAGAAGGAAGGAGCTTAAAATAGCTTGGGCAATTATGATACTATTTTTCTATCCATTTTGATATCCAAAAGTCCAAACTGATAAATAAAAATTCGCAATTACTTCAAATTGGTTTATTTTTATTGTTTTCTGTGTTATGCTTTTGACATTTTAACTGCGTGTAAAACTTGGAAATATTTTTCTCCGCTCATTTCAAGCAAGAATCAAGGAAAACATACCAACAAAGCAAACATTCATATGTGTAGTTTGTAGTGCAATGCAGCATGATGATGACGAAGACGATGAAGCATTGAAATTAAAATTAGACTGTTGAATGTCTCGGGATTGTCTGTCGAGTCGATTTTGATACAAAACGTGGATTATTTTATAGCGCTTTTACTCCAAGCAATTCGAATGTTGAAGACAGCACTAGACCAAATATTTAGTTCTGGAGGGTTTATGGGATGCTGAGTATGATTTGTGGTGTCCAAAACCGTTTGAATGTAGGAACATGGTCAAAATGGCCGTTACTAGTTTTTCGGTTCCATTAAGACACAGTCTATGCCATGGTCAGGAGGATGGAGCTAATTTCCGAAAATGATAATTTCAAAAACATGGCCGCCAAAAAGTTGTATTTTGGTCCAAAGATCATCCTTGATTTTTTGAATTGACCGCTATGCAGTGCCGGCCAATTGAGTTTAAATATTTTTATTAAAATAAATGGTTTATTTAAGCTGTGTTTATGCCTTTGGTCCAATCATCATCTTGTAATGTTGTACGAATCTCTAGATATTTCAATTACGGGTCAGAATCCATTAATTCGAATATCCGATAATTCGAATAAATTCATTATTTGTTCATTTTATTCATTATATTCATTTCCATGGCTATCTCGATTTAATTCGTCGGACCCGTGCGACTTCGAATTAATGGAATTTGGCCTGTACAAACAATTTGAGCCCTGAACCAACATGGACGGTTGGTTCCTGATATAATATTTTTTCTGAAAAGTCTGAAAATTGGAAAACCTTGAACTAGGTAAATTAGGACCATGGACCACTTATCCATAGGTTTTTTGGTATACTTAATCCAAAAAACAAGTGGTCAAAATGACAAAGATTGGCTCATCGGTTCCAGTGATACCGTTTCTAGGGGCTAATAAAGTTTTATAGTCTTGTCTTATTAAATACATAATAAGAAACAAAATTAACTTTATTATTTGGAAATCAGATTAAAATTTGTGAAATTAGAGCATGTTTTTACCTCTTGCGGGGTTTTCACAGGTTCCAAGCATTTGCTTTTAACTGCAAGTACTTAAATTGATTCCTTATTTTGAGTTATGATAAAAAAAGTGAAAGAAACTCTAAATCTTGACAATTGGTGGAGAAAAACCGTCTCTGGAGAGCAAATTGGGCCCCTCAAAAAATTAAGTTTTTCTAGTTTTAGCTTTTCATCACTATCAATTAATAATAGATGAAGAGGTTATAATACAGTACAGAAATCAACAATCAGTGCAGGAAATACTAAATTAAGTACCAAATTCCTGTACCTATGAATCCGGTGGCATATTTCCTAAACCATACATACTAAAAATTCTGAGCCCATATTCAGTTAGCACGATAACTGTATGTTATTAAGTTTTTTTTCAGTTATTACTATTACTTATTCATTACTTTCCAGATAAGTGAAGTCCTAAAACCCAGGTGAGTTCAGCCAGAAAAAAAGTTCTTGTTAAAATGCCATCAAAAGCTTTAAAACGCTTAAAAAACTAAGTAACTAACTAATTTGATTTCCGATGAAAAATATCAATAATAATAATTAGGCCTATAGTACCCTAGAGAGACCCGATGAGTCCTCATATTTCAGAGAACCTTCTAGGTATTAGTGGAGCTACAGCTTATAGTGGATTCCAACCACCACAACTTTAATGGTTATGCTAATGCTTTACCAGTTTTTAACCCAAGTTGTGTTTATGCTGCGAGGAAACTGACTAATTTCTTCGACATGAACGTCATTCAGACGTCTTTTATCCCATACTTAAGTTTTTGCAGCAAGTATATTTTTGATAGCATGGCTCTAACGATACACGTCGGAAATTACCTTATTTAATCTATTATTCATTAGCGTAGCACACACAAAGCAATTTACCTTCTTAACAAAGAAGAAAAACCCACGGTAATTCAATCGTCTTGGAACGGATTTGAACCAGTACCCTTCTGGTGGATGGGCAGACGCTTTACTGACCAAGACACAAGGACAAAAAGAAATGAATATTTTAGGAAAATTGATTATAACTGACCTAGAGCTACAAATGTACTAGCCTACACTTACAAAAACGTAACTGCCAATAAGATATCAGGGACAGACCCCAGACTTCGAAAGCTGATAACTGAAATTCAGCTGAATAAATTTCTGTCATGTTTAACTGAAGTTCAGTCATTTTTATTTACTGTGGTGCTTCTGATTTAGAAAAAATATAGTTCTCATAGTGTTTGAGTGCTTTCAAGTCTCAATTTTGACAATCTTGGCTTATGATTGAGCCATGATTGTTAAAATTGAGTCAAATACAACGAACTGACCATGGACTGTGTCTCTGTGGAACCGAAGAACCGGTTTGTGACCTTTCTGATCATGTTGTCGCATCCGGACGATTAAGGATGCCACGGATTCGCGTTTAGCAACCCAGAAAGACCTCAGACACAAATATTTGGCCTAATAATATTTAAATGCCTATTCACATATATTCAAATTTAGATTGCTTAGAGTATTTTGACTAGTATCAATCAAATTTATGCTGTTTTTCTTTTTTTGTATAAAAGTTGAAGAAGCTGGATTAAAATTATGGGAAATTATTTTGGTCATGGGAATTTTTCTACATTTACAAAAAAATTCTTGATTTTAGATTCACAATAAATTTTTTGATTTATAAATCCATAAGGCACCGCTTTCCACATTTTGAGCATCACTTTTCCTATTTTGAGTCCCTTTTTTATTCCGAATATGACTGAATATACAATATTGCTAAAATGAAATAATAATACTTTTTAACTATTCATAATTTTCTGAACATCACCAGGTTTTAATAATGAGTATTTTGCACCCCATTTTTAGAGAAAAGCCTAAAAATAAATAAGATTAATATAATATACAACTTAGCGAGCTGAAATTGAAATATTGAGTCTATAAGCTCAAAACCGGAATTTGAAACTAGATGTCAACACTTGTATATGCGCTGTAGCAAATCATTGACATACATACAATTTGGAAGCTCTATTCATAAGCTGTCAAAATCAGGCAACAGCGTTTGAATTGCTATTTTTTCAATCATGGAAAATTTTGAAAATTGGCGAACATGCTCTTGCTGTTTGCAAGTGTTTCGAGAGGTTTCAACGCTTTAAAAGTGGTGATTTTTACATCAAAGTCAAAGACTGGCCTGGACAGCCGAAAAAGTTTGAAGATGAAGAATTGGAAGCGTTACTAATCAAGCAGCCATTTCCAAGCATTTAATAGCATTGGGATTCATCCAAAGCAAATGAAATTGGGTGCCATATGAGTTGAAGCCGAGAGACGTGGAAAAGCCNTCCATATGAGTTGAAGCCAAGAGACGTGGAAAAGCCGTTTTGAAANTTGTTACTGACTACGAAAAATGGATTCATTACTACAACCCAAAGTGCAACCAATCGTATGTGAAGCTCAGCCACCCAGCCAAATCGACACCGAAGAAGAATGAATAATCACGCTGCCAAGATAATGCTCTGTATTTGGTGGGACCAGAAGGGAGTTGTGTATTATGAGCTTCTAAAACCGGGTGAAACCATTATTGGAGAGCTGTACCGCCGACAACAACTAAATAACAAATAAATAAATTAAATTTTTAATTTAGTATTTAATTAATTTGAATAGAGCAGAACACCATTAGGATCAACATTTACACTCTATTTTGAAATGTCAGCTCTAATCTTAACAAATTGAAAAATAATTATTTAATTTTGAGCACCATCATTAAAATCAAATTCACAGTGTTGGTACTTAAACTAATTAGGCTTTTTGGAATTTTAATTCAATGGTACTGATGCTCAAAATTATATAAACTAAATTTTCAAAGTACATAATATATCACTGAAACATAATTCTGAGCACCACTCAGAAATACCTTAATATCTAATATTCTCAGAAATATATTAGCAGTAAAAGCCATATTTGAGTGCCATTTAATTAATTTGAAACTAAAGTTTTAAAAGTGGCATTTAATTTTATCACAACACTTTTGCCACCATGTGTAAAGGGCAAATTTAATTTTCATCTTATTTTAAACGTTTCTTCCCAAAAAAAAAATATGAAAAATACTCGTTTTTACGTTTTCTCTTGTTCCAGACCCAGACCTGTCAGCGCACCATAATAAACGCAAAAAATGTCTTATCTTATTAATCATTTGATACCCATAAATATGGTAATTTATTTCGCAAATTACTTAAACATTTCATAACATTTTTCATATAAACAAAAATTATAATTAAGTAAATATATTGATTTTTTCCTTATCTTTATTTTATTACAAACTTCATTTCATATTATTAAACCAAATGAATAACAAGCAAAGATTATGGTCAAAATTAGCCCCAGGCGAAATATTTAAACAAACTTTTTTTCCATTATTAAGTTAAAGAAGAAGAAAAAAACTCATTTTGTTCATCGTGTTTATTATATTTTCTTCACTTCTATATTTTTATTATTTATTTTATTGAATTATTTGGTTAAAGTATCGTGATTTTACATTATGTATTGCCATTTGCCACCTGCCATTTTACAGTTATCAATTGTTATTAATAGGATAATTGAAAATAGGTATTTTTACTTGCCGGTTGCCAGTTATAAGTTGCCAATTATCCGTTGCCACTCATCTGTTGCCACTTTCCATTTGCCATTTAGTCACTTACCAATTGCTTGTCAAGAGTTGCTATTTATCAGTTGTATATACCAGTTGCCATTAATATTTTGCTACTTATTAGTTGCCATTTATAAGTAGCTACTTATGATCTGCTATGCTACTTATCGGTAGTAATTGTCGTTTATCAGTTGCCACTTATCTTTCAGTTGCCAGTTAAAGATTACCAATCATAATTTGCCATTTATTAGTTGCCACAAATAAGTTTCCATATTAATCTGTTGTCATTTATCAGTTGCAATTTATCAGTTGCTTTAGAACTTAGAAGTTCACTGAAAAAACAATTGTTGAATCAACGCGTAATACTCAACTATTATTTTGCTGTTGTGACGACAGTATCGTTTTTAGATTTCAGGCCCATATCAGTTCATTGTTTTGATCCACTTTAAAAAGCATAGTTTTCAAATCAATTGACCAAAAATTTGGTAAATAAAATTTTTATTGAAAAAGAAGTCCAATCTTGTTTTTCGGTGCTTCAACATACAGTTGCCACTTTAAATAGTCTTTTTAGCTTTTCCTTCTTTCTTCAGTAAATTTAAAAAAAAATTGGTTCCTCAGGACAAGTTGCTCCAAATAGTCTGGAAAAATTCCGTCTGTATGTGTGCCTGTCTATGAGTCTGTCTTTGTGTCTGTGTCTTCGACAACTCACGTTATTATAAACAGATTTGGTTGAAATCTTGTGTGAAAGCTTTTCTCAACAAAAGTAAGGACGAGTTCGTTAATGAGCTGAATCGGGGAACGGGGTCTAGGGGCTGTTGTCTACGTAGGTATACTTAACCTTCACAGTCCACAGCATCAGCAACTACACTATCACCACAAGATGTTACCGAAGGGCAGAATACAATGCGTCATCAGCGGACAACCCAAATAATATATTTTTACATGCAATTAATGACGTGTAATAAAATCACACTTTTAGCTGAACACTATCTTTATAACATGGTGTCAGAAAGTTACGAACCTAAATCGAAAATTAATTGAGATTACTCATTAAATAGTGAAAATAAAGTTCGGGAAAAGTGAAAGTGTGGGTTGAAGAGATGGCAACAGCGGATGATTTAGCGAGAGAACGAGCACGGTTTGAGATGCAAGATTTGTAAAATGGTGGCCCCAAAGCAACCAAAACTACCCATGCAGTCATATAAAATTGCGAGATAATCAACCGAAATCCTCAGCTTGGACATGTTTGAGCACAATCAGAAACACTACTTGATAATCGTCCATCATTACAGCGACTGGTTTGAAGCGTTTCCAACCAGAACTTTCACAATAGAAGCAATCATCAGGAAACTACAACAGTTCTTCACAAGATATGGGTGGTCAGAAATAGTCATCAGCGATGGAGGCCCTCAGTTTGACAATGAAGAGTTTCGTCGGTTTGCAGCAGCTAAAAACTTCAAGCATGTCGTTTCAACCCCACACCATCCACAAGCAAACGGAAAGGCTGAGTCAAGGGTCAAAATCGCAAAAAACCTCATCGTCAAAGCGAGCTTGGAAAAATTGATTGGAACGAGCTCCTGCTACAGTGGCGAAACACCCCAAATCAAATCGGCTCAAGTCTAGCGGAGAGGTTCCTGGGTCGAACAACAAAAAATGCTGTATCAGTCATAAAGAAGAAACTAGCGTTTAACCCACCCACAGACGTAGAGGTAAAAATCGAGAGACGGAAAAGAGAAAACAAGGAGTGTTATATGACAAAAAGACGAGAAGGTTGCCCAAACTCGAAATTGGAAACCCCCAACGAAAAGATATGGACCGAAGGCACGATTGCGGACAAACTGACGCCCAGAGCCAGCGTCGTCAAGGTCAGAGGTCGAGAGTACTTAAGATCAAGCATGATCACAACACTCCCCTGACAGCGATAACAGCAACACCACAAACTGCAGCGAAGAACATGAATGAAAAAACAGACAGGACAGACGCAACACCACCCCCAGTAACAAGTTGGACGGATACCAGCATTGTCTTCAACGCAACACTACCTGTCGCAGGCCCATCTGCTGGAAATAGCAGACTGCCAGAAGTAACCACTCCACCTGCAGCCTGAAGAACAGTTCCTATTCTAAATTTTGATTAATATCATCCATTCCTGAGGTTTCCAATAACCAGAATTTCTTCTTTCTTCTCTGTAAATACTTTTCCGATCATCTCAAAAACTTGGTTCAAACTTAAATCCAGTTCCCGTCAAAAGAAATACAATAAATAAAAAAAGCTGTGGTTTCAACTGTCAATTGAAAATTGGCATTTTGCCTTGGCGCCTTAAAATGGTCATTTTGCACTTGCTCCTGTTTTGCCCATTATCTGTTGCCATTTATCTGTTGCCGTTTATCAGCTGTCATTTACCAATTGCCATTTAGTAAAGTTGCCACTTTTTAATAGCCAATATTACCTTTTGCCAATCAACTTTTGAAGTTTGATGTTTGACACTTGAGAAATATTTTAGTTAAAAAAAAAATCCAGGCTAATACTGATACCGTAAAATTACAATTTTCTGACCGTGTACATGAAAATGTTATTATAATATCGTATATTTTTTGCCACATATCAATTATTTTATATTTATATCTTCAAACATATTTATCATAATAATTTATTACACAAAATATATGTTAAATATACAAAAAATAAATATCTTTCAAATTTCTGTTCTACATCATGTTTCTGATATTTATGTACCTTTTAGCAGCACATAAGCATTATATTGGAATGAAAAGGCTTTGGAAATAAACAGCAACAGCAACAACAACGAAAAAAATACAAAATGGAATGATAATGCCATTTAACATAACAAAAGCAAATTTACTCTGGCTATTTAAGAAAATTATTTATTACCATAACAACAGCTTGAAATTACTGTATTGGAAACACCTTCTTCATATAAATGGTCTGCAGTCAGAACCATTGTATTTGGTCTCACTTTAAATTGATTGAGATTGGGACGAAATGCGTGGAGTTTACTGTAAAAATAAATAAATATGAAATTATTTTAATTAATGTGTTGAATACAAAATAAAATCGATATAATATCTTTCAAGATGAGATATATGTTACATTTGTTACACCCTAAGCGTCAACAACCCCACGATATCGAATGGAACAGAAAATAATAAAGGGCTAAAGACAAAGAAAAACATTCCATGCTGCTCCCCGCTGCGCAGCAAACACTTTAAAATATTTTATTTTATTGGCTTAAATTTTGTTTATTTTTCATTTTGATATATTTATTCTTCGCCCTCTTGGCGAAATTGAAATATTTTCACGTACATTGTCAGAGAGAAAAGAAACATAATTATAACAAGACGTTTTTTATTGGGTTTAGGTTAGGTGCTCGTGCACACACACATGTCTACTTAAGATATTGAAATGATAAATACATTTTCATGCGTTTAAAAATGTTATTTTATCTAATTTATCATGAATAAAATAATTATGATACACAATATATACTTTTAGGGCATACTCTATTGTATTTTTTTGAATACACATAACTTTCTAATACGGGTATATTCACGTTAATTGAAAGTCGCATTCATCAAGATAGCAGAGAAATTAATTTTTTCTTGCTAATTGGAATTTCTTCCAATCAACGAGAAAATTCCATAAAAAGTTCGATTTAACGGAGGTTCCAATTAACGAGAATATACCCGTATTGAGGACCGCTTTTTACCACTAAATGGCAAGTTTAAATATGGAACCGTTTGAGCATCATTCATTTATTCGAATTCAGGTGGAAAATATAGGTGTTCGGAGATATGACCGAATCATAAAAAATGGAGAATTTTGCCGAAAAAAATTTAAATTAAAAACTTATTTATAATTAAAAAACCCCACATAATACACCCCAGTTTTCAAAGATAAGTGGTAAGGATACAATAAAAATAAAATTATTACACACAATTGATTACACGTTTTAGTTAAACAAAGTTATTCTTTCCAATAACGAAAAACCCCAAATTAAGCACCATTTTCTCAAGAAAGAATTTTAGTTGTTAGAATACAGTAAAATTGATATTATTGCAGACAATGCACCCTTTTTTCTTAAATTGATTGTAAATTTTAGATAAAGTTATTTTTTGCCGATAATTANAATAAACTTAATATTATTGCACACAATGCACCCGTTTTATTAAATGGATTATGACTATTAGTAAAAGAAAGTTATTTTATGCCGATAAAAAGGCCCACATAATGCACCCTTTTTTCAAAGAATTTTATTGGTGATTTTGATGAAGTCAAAAAGATATTATTGCAGATGCACCCTTTTGTCTTAAATAAATTGATTATGAATTTTGAATAAAGAAAGTTATTATTAAAAGTGTATTTCGGCCAAATGTCCCAATTATTTTTTATGATTTGGTCAAATATCCAAATAACTTTTTTCTATTCGGCCAAATTATAATTCGCCACATGGGCACATGGTATTCGACCAAGTGTAACAAAATCAAAATATGTTTTTTTGTAATATGAGCACCTTAATTTTATGATTGGAATGTAACAAAATATTTTGAGCACCATTATTCATGATAATTGAAGTATTTAGTCATTTTTGTTCTTGAGCACCATAACTATTTTAATATTTTTATTAGTTATAGATCTAGAAGGGAGCTCATATTTGCAACTTGACGAAATGACAAATTGTTTTGGTCTAGAAATATAGATTTTGACGATACAAATCCTGACCC